>JANKKB010028886.1:0-10645 GCA_026225775.1 Bursera palmeri | reverse complement strand
ATAATAAAAATATATTTTATTTACTAATTATATTTTAAAATAAGATTTTGATTATTTGACGTGTTTTTGTTAGTCTACTTCCAATGATTGATAATCATTTATTTACTTATTTTATTAAAATCTTTTAATAAATTATTTAAATTTATAAATATTATTTAATAAATGAAATATATTTAATAATTAAAATATATTTTATTTATTAAATAATATCATAGGGGTGTTTATGATATTTTTTAAAATTTTACTGTAGTACCGTTAAATATAACTAACGGTACTACAGTAATAGGGGGTTATGTGTTAGTTTCAATTTTAGTAGGGTGATAAATATTTGTTTAAAATTCAGTTAGGTGCTTCATTTTCTTTTTAGATTCTTTGGGGGGTTAAGAGTAAATACCCCTATAATTGATGGGAAAATTCTTTTGCTACAAAGATATGCTTCTTAATTTATATATATATATATAGAGTAAACCAGTCTATAACTAATTAGACAAAATCTCTGAAGAAGTAAATGAAAATTAATCAAATTTTAATAGAAAATTTGGTATCTAGAACAGTCATTTCATTCCCAAGGACAATTACATTACTAAAACATGTTTACAGCAGAGGAATAAATGAAAAATTGAGTACAGTGACTTCAACATCTCAAAAAGAGACTCATGATCTATGTTCTCAAATACGAGAAATCTTAATGGGTATCTCTGTCTCATAATGAAGATTCAAAGGAGGGAATGAGTTCAGGTTTTACATCAAACAAAATGAAATAAAGTAGGGGAAATAGCAATGTTAATGATCATTGATTCGGAATCTTGAATAGTGTATAATGTTTTATTAGTCTATTTTTAATCTAATAATTAAATTCAGCTAATAACATTTTGAAACTAATAATTCAGTAAAATTCTAAAATAAGAACTCATACACCAGATAGAATTGAAAAATATTCCTCTTTTTCTTTCTTCATTTCTTTTTCTTTTGAAAGAATTATGATCTAATCTGATTTAATACACCCAACACCAACAGAAAACTTAAAATGGTAAATAAAAAGAAGAAAAGACTAAAAGATGAGCAGAACACACGCACACACTTTCCCACTCTGTAGCCTGGCTGATCTTTACAACGCTATGAACTTGACCTTCTGCTAAGTTAATTATGAAGAGCAAGTATCATTTAGAACATACATTTGACTACCAAACTATGGTGTTGTTTTAGGCATACCAGGTCAGGTATCAACACTACTCTGAAGATTTCTTTAGTGCCATCTTGCCAAAACCAGTGTCTTGCATCATTGCTACAAACTCACTGTAATCAATGTGTCCATCCTGAAAGTTCCACCAAAAAAAAAAAAAAACTGTAAAATTGCCTTAAATATGATCTAGATATATAAACTATTTCTTTAGCTCTGTAAGAAGGTAATTGCTAAGTAGATTTTGTTTACATTATCCTGGTCAACTTCTTTTATTATATCTTCTAAGTGGACATCATCTAAGCCAAATTGCTTGCAGGCTTGCTGGAGTTCATCTGGGGTGATGTAGCCACTTCCGTCTTTGTCGAAGTATGAGAAGGCTGCAAACAAGTGATCTTCTCTCTCGATCTTATTTAGATGAAGCATGGCAGTTATGAACTCACTATAGTCCATGGTACCACTGTTGTCAAGATCAGCCTGGAGGTTTCAAGAGAAAGCAAAATTAATAAAATTCAAGTACACTTGAAACTAAGATCACTTTTATAACTCATGATGGAACACTTACAGATTGCATTAGCCCATAAATTTCAGAATCCTTGAGATTGGCACCCACTCTTTCCAAGCCCGTCTTCAGTTCTTCAAAAGTGATGTACCCACTATTGTCTGTGTCTATCATCTTGAACATTTCTTTCAGTCCCGCAATTTCATCTTCAGACAGGCTCTCAGCAATTACCTAACAAAATATAAAACTTCTGTTTAGAAAACTAACAACAATGGGCGACCTTAACCAGGAGAAATCTGCATGATAATGTTGCACAAAAGATCATGACAACTCCAAAAAAAAGGCGCATATTTCAACAGCCATAAATTAAAAACTGAAAGCAATTCAGTCAAGATGCATGTTCATAGGTATAAAAAATAGTTGTGTGTATCATATGATGCTTCTATGTATAGTTCTATTCTAGAAATTCGATAAATACGTATATCTATTCTATTAATAGTTTCTAGCTATCGTGCTTGGTGTTCTCATAAATGCTTGTGCCGTGTGATGCCATGTACACAGGGCTGCAAAGAAAAAACTATCCATGATTAACATGTGTAATATGTAGCATAGTCAGTTTCAAACAGATGAGAATTGGCGGTACTCACTCTGATGGCTATTTTTTTGAGCTTGTTCATTGCAGAGAACTGCTTCAAGCGACTTAGAACAGCAGAATCAAGAGGTCTATCTGGAGCAACACCATCCACTTGAACCCAAGGGTGGCCTGCATGACATGGAGCATCGCTCACTTCATTGCTATGCTTTAAGATAGAAGAAATGCATAAGACAGGCTTGTTTAATGACTCCAATGATAATTGCTGAGAGCTTAGCATAAGTATTTGTACCATCATGCAAGATGAAGACAGATTCCATACTTCTTACATTGCAGAACTAAACTACTATAATTAAACAAAAGATAAGGTCTAAGATTGTGCTCCACTAGACGATATTTAAGCAAAACTGGATCTTTCGTTGAAAAAAAACTAGGAGCTATGCATCTCCAAATAATCCATTTCAAATCTGAGAATTTATGTGATCACATATTATATAAGATCATAAAGACTTACAAAGGACTTCATGGGCTGTCAACCGTTTCTTGGGGTCCCTTACAAGCATTCTCCGAACCAGATCTTTTGCACCATCAGATATACTAGGCCATGGTTCTGATGTAAAGTCAAGTTCACCTTTCAAAACCTGCTCAAATATTCCTTGCTCCGTTTCTGGTCCAAGAAATTTTATGTAACTGAGATATATGTCTATAATCATAAACAAAGCTACAAAAGTCTTAAAAGTTTTCAATCATCATTCTTACCATCCCAGAAAGGAGGAACCCCACTCAGCAAAATGTAAACTATCACCCCAGCGCTCCAAACATCACATGCCGGACCATAGTGCTTTCGCAGCACTTCAGGGGCCACGTAGTAAGGGCTTCCAACAACATCAGTGAATGTTTCACCTGAAGGAATGAATTATAATTGTCAATCAGATTCGGATAAAGAAAGGATTCAATACAAATGTGGATAGTTCAAGAAGCAAAGGCAATGGTGAGTGAGGCTATGCCCTTATGCTGATGGGAGTTGGCACGAGACATAATTGCAAATCACTCGAATTATTGATTCAATACTAGATAAAGATTATATCTCGGGAGCTATTTAAGCATGTTATGAATAAACCAAAGAATCTTAGTGCTCAACATTTCAAATAAGAAGTAAAACAAAGTTTTGTATGAAGTGGTGAGGTCAAAAGGGTTAGGTTTTGCTTTCGAAATAAAAGCAAAGAATGATTGCAAATGTAAGTCTATTTTGTGGCAGCTAGAGTTGTTCCTCTTGATTCATGAGCATGAGCTAATTATGCAAATCCAAACATTACTCTGAGCAACAAACACTCCCTGAAATGATCAAGGAAAAGGGCAAAAATCTCTTAACCAACATGAAATCTAACGTGGTGCTTCCACTTCTAATCAATCGGGTGATGACTATGAAACAAATTAGGATTATAACATATCATTCTCTGCCAATCCACAGTTTATGTCGGTTCAGTTTACCATTTTCTATTATCTTTGTAAGCTTCAGATTCTCTTGGACCTATCCTAAGCTCAATCTATGCCTTGAGGTACTTATTTCTCTCTATCAATCCCCTGATCTTCCATCTCACCTCTAATCTACTCTTATCTGATATGATCTCTAATGAGCATATTCATGGCTGAGACCAGCATTTAATGGATCTTTAATCGCAGTCAGTTTATCCATTTTTTAATCTCGAGCAATTACTGGACCAGCTCATACAGCACGTAATTACAATCACCCTTCACTTAAAATTTGGGCAGTTAATGATTTTTCAAACAGTTTGAATTATCTGAAACTACAACTTTACCTTGCTTTCCTTTAACTGAAAATTTATGGCAAGGTTTGGTAAGAAACTACAAGCATTTGTCCAGCCAATCAAAAGGGCTGACTTCTTATATAGACCCCTATGATGCTGATAAGGGATCAGTTGCGTGTGATATATCTCACGGAATAGCTGTAGCTTTAGCTCATGATCAACATTAGACTTGACAAAAATGGTGCTTGATCATAACTCTATATATATCTTACCAAATATAAAGATTGATTCATAGGCGTGCTTCCATGGAGGAAATTTCTTTCAAATTACAAGAAATGTACAACTTTGGAATATGTAGATTCAGTGGCAAGTCTTTTCCCAAATATTGTCAATCTGTTACAATGTGATAACTACACATTATTTTAGCTCCTTGCACATTTGAGTGGTGTCCCAAGCTCCAGGGAAATGTAACCTCTGAAGTTGAGGAGAGAGGGGGTAGTACTTTTTGAACAACTTGATCGGTAGGTTTTTTACTAGTAACAAGCATATTCACACTACTAATCCTCCGATCATGACTTGAATGTATCTATTTCAACTAAATCTGGAAATCTTTAATTCACTTTTCAAAACCACTTTATGTCAAAGAATGTCATAATCAAGAAACAGAGTCAACTTTGGCAGGAAAGTAAAGGAAGAATTTAGATTCAAACCAAATTAAGAACAGCATGCACTTTACTATGTTCACGAAAAAAGCAACGGTTGAAAGTGTTCATGAAAAAACCTGGCCTGAAGAAGATGGAGAGTCCAAAGTCTATTGTTTTAAGAGGCGAGTCCTCTTCTTGGTTAATGAAAAGAAAATTCTCAGGCTTCAAATCCCTGTGCATAACACCCAAAGAATGGCAAGCCTCCAGAACACTAACTATAATCCTTGTAAGCTGAGCTGCTTTTCTCTCGGTGTAATGGCCTCTCTGTATAATCCTATCAAAAAGCTCACCACCTGCGCAAAGTTCCATCACAACATGCACTGCGACAGCGTCTTCATATGCGGAAACAATCTTTATGACGTTGGGGTGACCTGCCAAGTGATGCATTATCCTTATCTCCCTTCTAACATCTTCAACATCTTCATCCGTCGTCAACTTCCTCTTGGTTATCGATTTACATGCAAATTCCTTCCCTGTCGCCTTCTCAATGCATAGAAACGTTGTCCCGAATTGCCCTTGACCTAACTTACGTCCCAAGCTATAAATCTCCTTCAAGTTGCCCGTCTTCCTACCTAGCACAGATTCCGTTTGCAACCCTGCACTGGAAATTCTCTTCATATGAGGCGGTTTCTTCGGCTTGTTGGAATCTTTATCCTCAGCAGCAGCAGCTTCGTTATTCTCCTCAACTTTACGAGCTTTTGCTTCAGGTTCGTTGTTGTTGTTGATTTTAACGGGTGTCGGAGGCGTGCTTTGAATCGGCGCCGCTGGGGTTGAATCAGTAGAAATCTTTGATGATCCAACCGATTGATCAGCCTGCTGGTTTTTGCCCTCGTTCTTTGGTGGCGGAGGCAGTCTGTCTTCCGGTGGACGGTTCCGCCATACCACAGCCGTAACAGATTGCAGGAATCCATTACCTCTAAGATTTGGCCCTACACATGTATTTCCCATCATCAACAAAATTCAAAATTACAATACAGCGGATTTCTCATTTTTGAATCAACAACAAATTGGCATATGATCACTACGTACGTAGAACGAATGAATGAATGGAGAAGAATGAGAAGAATTGAATTGGGAAAAGAGAGATTATTATGAATATAATGATGAAGAAAGGGAAGCTGTGAGTGGAGAAAGATTAGAAGAAGAGATCAATGAGGTAATTGATCATTGCATTTGCTGCTACGCCATGGCCAGGTTGCATGCTCAGGATGGGTAAGAGAGAGTTTATCGGTAACGATGGATCCATTAATTTCTTAATTTTACTTACTATAATCATTGTATGATTGTGTTTTTCGAATTCAATTCACAACAAAATACTTAATTAATTTACTCTATGCTTTTGGATTGCACTCATTATTAACATTTGCGTTTCCATGCACGCATGCATACTACGATCGTATTAATTAAAGTTTATGAGTATAATTAAATATATGGTTAATGTTAAGAGTTCAAGAAGACGCTATTATATGGACACACATATAGATTACCTGATCTAATATCTAATTAAAGTAGATTATTCATTCTCAAAGCTCTGATATCTCTATAATGTAATGTTATGTATTTCAAATAAAATACCTTATATTTTACATCTTATATTTCAAATAATATGAAAATATCTGCTATAAGTTTTGTATTTTGTGTTATTGATGTGATTTATGTAAATATCTTAATTGGCAGATTCGTTCTACAATTTACAAATTTGATATTAAATATTTTTTAATTTCAAATTTAATATTTAATTAATTAATATATCATCACATATAATATTGATTAATTTGGGGATTAACATTAGCATACGTATTGAAATTTAATTTAACCAACTTCGCGGATCAGGTCAGTTGAATGTTTCACATGATAATAACCAATTTAATTATTAATATTTATTTGCTTCAATATATACCAATATTTAAACCTTTTGACTGTTGACCCCACATTTATTTTGAACCTTTCTGAAAGATTAAGTTTGGTAACAAATCTTATGATACTGTTCATTAAGTATAGATTAATTCATCTAAAAGTTTTACTATTTAATGAACTATTTTCTAAAATATAGGCTTTTATTGGGTATTTAATAATGATGAAAATAGATCTAAGCAAAAGCAATAATAGAATTTTATAAGAAAAGATTCCTTGATACTCTTAGTTTTATGCAATATATATAAAGGGATAATAATTAAACTATAGTCCTCTCATATTTGTTTTAACTTTAGAATGAAATAATATTAAGTTAATTTGTCCTTCACTTTCACACGGCAAACTTCCTCTACTCATGTAATACGAGTCTATCTACTTTTATATAATGCACATTTCATTGTAAGGAATATAAGTATAGTTATCTAGGTTTTGTTGTATGTGAAAGATTCAAACGCTAAAAGATAGACACAAAAAGATGGAGGTTAGTTGATATCGTAACGGATGTAAGTAAGACATTTCTAGTAATACTATTTTGACTTTGACTCATGCCTGACTTTTTCTCACTACTACTACCTGCTTTTTGATTGTTCTACTGAAACATGCAAATAATTAATATAAAGTTGCCGGCGGCAAATAACTCTACTCCATGCATGAGGAACAATGAATTGAACAAATATTCTACTCCAAAATGACCAATTCAAAGGAAGACCAAGTTCAATTTTGGCCTTTTCTAAACCAACACCTACCGATCGGATTTCTACTTACTCTTTTCTCGTACTCATTCTTTGTATATAAATGCCCATCTGGGATTTCTCATGAGTTTCAATCCAAAAACCTAGTTTAGTAGAGCTTCAAGTAGTTAATTAATTGTTAGGAGAATTGAATATTGATTGTTTATGGCCATGCACATGGGTTCTTTTAGCAGTGAAGATAATCAGCAGAAGATGATGATGGTGATGATGAGCAGTACTACAAGAAGATCATCACCGAATAAGCTGCAAGGTCCAAGGCCTGAAGCTCTTAAGGTCAGCAAGAGCTCCTCAAAGATCACTAAGAAGCCAATAGGAGGAGTTGCAGATGATCATCTTCGAAAACGATCTAGATCTCCTGTTGTAATATATCTGGTTTCTCCGAAGATCATTCATGTAAGACCGGAGGAATTCATGGGCCTGGTGCAACGCCTTACCGGGAAGCAAGCAACATCATCATCAGAAGCTGCAAATTTTTCATCTTCTTGTTCTGAAATATTGGAAAACAACAAGTACTCTATTAGCGGTACTACGTCTCATCATGAAGCTGCTGCTGTGAATTATTCTGATCATCAAGCTGAAGCTCTTTCTATATCTTCACCGCCATCCAAGTTAGCAGCATTATGTATAGACATCTGCGACAACTGGGATGACTTCATTTAATTAATTAATTTAACTACCTTGCAGTCATGCGCATATTGTCATTTATTTTTAGCAATCCTACCAATTAGATATTGGCTAGCAAGAGTAGTCTCTGATTCCTTCTCTCTTTTTTTTTTTTTCCCTGAGTGTAATATCTACTATTAGAAATTGCATTGTCATTATTATTATTCATAAGCATTTTATTCGGCTATTTTCCCTCTATTAATTTTTGTGTCAAGACTCTTTCTATTACGATTGCCAAGTTTTTACAACTTTCTTAAAATCTGTTTATCTAATTCGATAATATATATTTTCCTTGTAATTAAACATTAAGAACATATGATACAAGTATTATTATTCTAGAAGAATCTGAACCTATTTTTATAGAGAAAAAATTGAAGTCCTCTTGAGGGTTTTTTTTTAAAGGGAAAAAGAATTAAGTATACATATACTTATTCTTCAAAAGAGTATCTAGATATCCTATTTATTTGATTAATTGATTCACTTGTTCTTTTTAAAAATTTTGTTGAAGATGTCTCTAATTAACAAGTATTATTCAAGATGGAAGAAGGTTCCCCATTAACAAATTGATAGGGATTATTTTAAGTGCTTTTTGGTTTGGGATTTAATTGGATGGAATAAAGTCGAATCGTGTCAGCTTGTTTAGTCGCCACCATTGAGAATGGACACAAACCATAAAGCAAATAAATTCAAACCAATTTAATGGATCGTGACATGGATCCATATAGCCAGGATTTTAATACTAGTAGATCCACACAAAAAAAAAAAAAAAAAACATGCAAAAGGTCGAAAAGGATTGATTGGTAAGATATTTTGACCCTTGAATTTCCCCCGTTCCTTGCAAACAAAGATCGGAAAAGATAGAAGAACGAAAGAATTAAAACCGGTTTGTAGCACGTTAGCCATCAGAGGAGATCGAAAGTCTTTTAAAGAGAGATAATGGAGATGTGAAGAGTTTTTGGATGCGCATTTTCCCTTATACAAAAGGCTTTTTTAGAAGTCACTTTTGATCACACTATTTAATCTTTTTTTCTTAATTTCATTCACAAACACTGAAAGATCTACTTTTATTTCTTTCTAATTACCATCTTTTTGTTTTAATTTCTTCCAAAAATATGATTTGAGTTCTCTTATTATTTAATGGTAGATATTAACTTATGGTGGTCAAAGAAGAAGAAGAATAAGTTGCGTTGATTTCATTTCAGTTGAAAGAGAGTTTAATGTTGGGGGTAATTGAGTGTAAGTGATTAAAGTATTATATGTTTTAACTTTTTTTTTAATAATTAGATTAAATATAAATGAAGAGTGGATAATTGGTGTCTAAAATTAAGTTAAAAAATTAATTTTCAATAACCTGACTCATAGATATGTCTAAACTAAAATATTAAACAATGAATACAAAACCAGTGAAAGGGTGCAAATAAAAGGCAGACAAAAGTAAAGGGGTTTAGAAGGTCGGCAGAACTTTTTCAAATAACTTCCGGATTGCCTCTCGTCTTAACTCCAAGGCACAAAGACACGGTGCAACGTGTAATGCGCCCTCCCCTTTTATATAAGAAAGGGGAATTCCGCGATCCAGCAATATTTTCTGAAAAATATGACCCCTCAAACTTTCCAAGATTATTATCCGATCCCCAATCGTTAGTCTTCCTTTCGTCGATTTGTTACTGTTCTTATGTCAGTATTTGCAATGACTAATTAACCCTTGAGAAACACAGACTCTAATTTCAAAGATATGAAATGACCAAAAAAAGGAAAAAATTACAATATCCCCCTAATAAATTTTAAGAAATATTTAATCTAATACTTTTGTTAAACTAATACTTATCCTCCAAAAACTTTTAAAAAAACTAATATTTATCCTCAAAATATTTGGGGGAAAGTATTAATTTTTAAAAAATAGTATTAATTTTTTTGTAGATAAGTGTTAGTTTAACAAAAGTGTGTAACTAAGTATTTTTTTAAAATTTAATTGGAGGGTAAGAGTATATTCCCCCTAAAAAAATCATTTTCCGTGCATATTTGGTTCATAAATACTCATTTTCCAATATTGAAAAAGATTGATCTTAGATTTCAAATTGATACAGAACCCAGAATCCAATATTTATCGGTTTTTATTATTGTGATTTTTTCGTTTCGATTTATTGATTTAATAGTGTGATAATTTGATAAATAGACTATAATGCTCCTGTTGTAAAACAAGCCTATTAGAGATATAATAAAGATTAGGGGTATATTTGTTATGAGCTAAACCTGAGGGACTAGAGTGATATTAGATAGATAGGGGTGTAGCTGATATATGGTAGCTAGGGGGTTTAAGGATATTTTACACCTTAGGGGTGTAATTGCAAAGAACTAGAACTGGAGGACTAAATTGAAATTTAGCCAAGAAGAGAGAAAATGAAGAAACGAAGAAATTCTTCTTCTGAGGGATAATTCAAACGGTGGAGGAGGCTGCTATTTATAGGCAGCCTCCTGCACTATTCACCTTACAAATTACATAATTGCCCCTTACTATTTACATTATTGCTTGCACAATCATCCTTAACATTTGCATCATCGCTTGCGCAAT
>JANKKB010028885.1:0-17605 GCA_026225775.1 Bursera palmeri | reverse complement strand
ATAACTCTTGACACATTAAGGGGATAAGTAAGGAATTTATTATTATTACTTTTTGGTGGACCGATTCGGTTGCACACCAGTAGCTGAGGGAATTGGACTGGGCTGGGCATGAGGAATTGGACTAGGTACGTGATGGGGTATTGGACTACGTGAAGACTGTGAAATTGGATGTATGGGTGATAGGAAATTGGACTGTGTGGAGACAATGAAATTAGACTATGTAAGTGATGGGGAATTGGACTGTCCGGAGAGTGTGAAATTGGACTGCTTTGAGAATGGGGACTTAGACTAATTGGGTGTTGTGTTTCTGGGCTATGCAGTGGCTGTGTGGTTGGACTAAGTGAGTGGATGGTTACTGGACTGCGTGGAGGCTGTAGGAGTGGGTGTTGTCTTGGGTATCGTCGGCGTGGGTGAAGGCTGGGCAACTGCACTAAGTTTAGCCTCTTCTGGTATCTCCTCAACAAGCCATCTAGGAATATCAATGGAATAGCCTGCTCTGACAGTAGCAACAAGCATCCGATACCAGGGTGTCCTATTTTCCTCTGCAGAGGTAATCAGATAAGAAATCGGCTCGACATCCACACTTTGCCATATCAGTAAGTAGAAAATGACGTTAGTGGCATAACAGGTTCATTTTAAATGAAGATATCTAAGATCAGATATACTTCATTACCTCTGTCATTATGAAAACTTTCTTCTTCAAATAAGATTCTGTTAATGTCTGTGTTAGTCCTCCTAAGGAATCGGGGGATGTTGTCATTAACTTTTTTTCTACATCGCCAACGAGTTAGTGGAATAGCTTCAAAAGCTCATATTTGTTGATGTCATCATAAATTAGGTGTACATGAGAAGAAGGAAATATATCATTTAACTGTAACAAATACAAACAACAAAAGAGAGAGAATTAGGTACTTGAAACACGAACAGACAACCATATAGGTCATATTTCTCAACATCATACGACCGTTTCTTCTCAACTCTTCCTACAAACCTTTCCCTTCTTCCCTGTAGTACAGTCGCCAATTTGTCAATCGTCATGTCGTATGACTCTGTACCCCATAGATAGTTGTTAAATGCATCTAAATCTTCCACCATGTCTAGGTACGTAGATGAAATTGTTCTCTTTCTATTTCTGGAGAGCAAGAACCGCTCTAACGTGTACAACAATGCTAACTTCACAGCATCCTTATCAGGAATGACAATATAATCAAGCTCTTACATTATCTTATCAAACTGTGGGACCTTATGTTATTCCCACCAAAGTAGGTGTCTCATAACCTATTTGACCGTTTCCTCTTCATCATGCCGCTTCTTGTTCCAAACCGTAGTCCGGATATCAATCCAAACTCAAATACGCTGAACCAGATACACTTACCTGTTACAATACAATAACTAAATTATCAGCTTACTAACAATTCGAAAGAAATTAAATTAGATATGTATACCATTAGAAAAAACTCACCGAACACTAAGAGGCACATTTGATTTTCAAGACCCTCGGTTTCGACCTCTCCAAGTAGTAAATGGTGCACCAATTGGGCTGGAAATACTAACTCTTAAAGATCTAGTAAATGTCCAAAGCACGTGGTCCAAAAAAGGCGTTGTTGTGATGAGGTCAACCTCTCATTCACCAATTTGATTAGTTTTAGTGTCGAGAGGTTGGTACATTAACTACTATAATGGTCCCTGATGCCCATCTTCATTGCGGTTGTTACTACTCCACGACGATTCATACCTAAAAACATAAAAGCAGTTGATGGTTAGGCAAAAAAAACAAAAACAAAACTAAATTAAGGCTTTTTGGACCGTTATTTTACACACTCTAACAACTGGACCATCATATTATCGACTATTGCACCGCAAATAATGTGCCTACTGCATTTTGGACTATTATTTAACCCATTCTGTTCATTTGACCGTTATAGTCACCATTCGTATTATCGGCCACTGACTTATGGACTGTTATTTTCACTTACTAACAATTGGACGGTCATTTGTTAACACTGTCGATGGACCGACATATTCACCATTCATGCCAACTGACTCATGGACCGTCATTTAGACCTACTGAAAAATGGACCGTCATTTGTTAAAACCGTTATTCTAACTGGACCGACATTCTAACTGGATCGATATTATTGTCGGTGAGGGAAGTGTTAGGTCACATTGAGATTGGACTAATAAATATTATCGGTGAGGGAAGTGTCGGGTCACATTGAGATTGGACAGACAAATAATATTGGTCCAAGCTCACGTGACCCGACACTTCCCTCACCAAATAATATCTGTCCAGCAACTGGACCTCCATTTCGTTGCGTCTTCTTCGACAAGATGATGGTCCGACCTATGGCATTCCGACGTAGTTCATAACGAAAAAACAGCTTTTTTCACCAAAAAAAGACACTAAACAACCAACATGTGCACAACATAACCAATAAAGGTATAAATTTTTAAAAAATAAATGACTCACTGTAGGCGTTCACCGAGAAGATGCAAAGAAAACTGCGAGTTTACCGATGTCGTTCTGACCGAAAGCTACCTAGTTCATCTGATATGTGACTCCGTTCGTCCGATCGTGAGGTGAGGTGAAAGAAAGAGATTTCTTAACAAAGACGAGCGTTCATGAACTTACTGTGAGAGAAAGAGAGAGTTGTGAGGTTACTATTTTCAAATAATTTGATTTTTAAAAAAATAAAATCACAATAAAACGTGGGTATAAAGAAAATTTTACTGTTTGAAGGCTAGGTGAATGAGAGAAACATTAAAGGAGGGTTATTTTTCAATGACCCCTCTCCAATGTGATCATTTTGGCAAATTCCCCGTTTATTTATTTATCTTTTTATAATATTCTTCAATTCATCTGCTAATATTTTTTTTTTTAATTTGTTTTCAAGTGTTGTGATTTGGTATGAAGAATATTTTTTTAATCTTTTTTTTTTAAATCTTGTGTTTAATATACTGCTATCAGTGGCAAACAGATAAAAATGTTTCACATAGGGCAATCAAACTTAAGTTGACTGACAAAAAACTATAGTCAAAGTGCTTAAATGAAGAATTTTGAGAAACATGAGAAATGAAAAATGTTAACAAATCCTCTTACGAATTAAAACAAAATTATCAAAACTTAAGGGTAGTGTATGATACTTACTCAAACCCTTTCATTATTTTTTACTCCAAAACCATATTTGATTAGAATTATACTCCATTATCAAGCAACTCCAACGGGATTTTCTTGTATCATGGGCAAATAGCAACTCCAACGAGATTTTTCTTGCATCAGGAGAAAATAGCATTGCTGGCGAAAAAAAAGGCTTTACTTTAAAGTATCACATAAAAATTTGAACATCACTCTACAAGGATACAACAAAATTGGTGTTTATCTACATAACACTTGTTTCAATGGAAATAACACTGAATCTAAATCAGATACAAGCAACAGAATGAGGTATGCATTCTCTCGCATTGATATATTCCCCTGTACTCACCAGCAGCAGTTACCAAAAGATTTGCTTCACATACGATGAAAATGTACTGCACAGATTCTATGACTCGTTCACTTTTGTATCTCTTCCTAGCTTAAGCATTCCCCTTTGTGCTCATTTCTCTTTTCTGGCCAAGGACTCTCCCTTGTACTCACAACCCGCAGACACCATGAAACCTGCTCCAATCTGCAGGAAAGGGAAGTGTAAAATAACCAAGTTTCAAGGGGATGTTATGAAGAAGAGTAATACTACCCTTCCAAATACCTATCTCAAATCTCATCCAAATGGTAGCCCTAAGTAATGTGACTTTCATTCAATGGATAATGGAATATGATGGGGCAAGTGATATGATGAAGCCATAAGTGATACAGCCACCATTTAGGATGGAATTTAGGATATATTTTGGGAAGATTAGCATTACTCTTTGAAGAACAACCCTCACTTTTATTTTAGTGCCTAACCACCCATTAACCATTACGGGTTAACAGGTAACCTGTTAGGGGTTGGCAGGTTAAACAAGTTAAGTCATACGGGTTAACATCTTTAACCCATCAACCCATAACGCATTAACAAGTTCATGATTCAGACCCATTTAACTGTTTCATAAGGAAGGGTATTTTTGTCCAAGAACTTGATTAAATAATCAAAGAAAACATTAACTCTGCTGAAAATAAAACACCCCCTAAAATTTGGCTGTCCCCTAATTTCTCAGGTATTTAACGATGAGTTTCTCTGTGTTTATATACATAAAGAAAGAGAGAAGAGATTACTTGACAATCTTTCAGCGAAACGCGCTCTAGGAGCTGTACATTGCTACAAATCACAGAACCTTGAATTGAACAACCATCCCCTATCGTGACATAATTCATTATAACTGAATTAACAACCTGCAAATACATGAAATGAAGCTAGAGGTTAATATGAACAAAATTCTCTCAGCTTGAATCTTTAATTTTCTTTACAACTTCACAAAGAAACAAAGGTGACAGTGCAATTGAGTAAAGCAGTTATAAAAATTGGGGTTCCATAGCATGCGTTAGAATATCACTTTTCTTGACCTCCATAACTCTTGAATCATCATACCTTTACATTGGAACCAATACGACAGTGACGGCCAATTACAGATCGTTTGACACTACACTTGTCACCCATCTGCGAACCCTCACCCAGCATACAATGCGGTCCCACCTACAATCATTAAACCACTTACTGATTTGCACAGAGGAATGGCCAAGGCTTGGGAAGAGAAAGTAGTCAAAGTCTTAAACCTTCCACTATATATACCATAAACCATAAAAATAAATGCAAATTGGTTATAGGTAGCTATAATCCAACTAGTTTTAAACCAGAACAATAGTCTTCACATAGTCATCAACTTACAGCAGTTTTTGATCCAAGCTCTGCTGAAGGAGCAATAATGTTATTCTGAGCAGAGAAGGAATAACCTGACAGATGATTCACCTCACCTATCACCTGGCACATTCAAGAATGAACATAAGCAGACTTAACCAAGCAAAAGTGCATAATAATATAATGTTGTATATACCGAACTAGAGCTTCAGCTATATAAAACTCACATCCCGATTAATGTCCATAAAAGCTTGAATGGAATTTAAGCGCATGCAATACTTGGTGTTGCTGGCAACATAAGCACAGCACTTATGAGTTCTTCGAACAGAAGCAGAACCATTAGGACCCAATACATAGAGTTCATGGAAGCTTGGTGTAGATGCACTAGAAAGTATTCGTGACAGAGTCATGTGATTGTTCTGAGATCTACCTTTCTCATTTCCATTTTCTTCTGCTTGCAGTGCTTGTGGTGCACCATTTAACAGTATCTCTGATTTCTAATATGCACAACAAAATTAGGAACCAGATCACAGATATTACAAAAGAAATAACAAGATGTCTCCCACAACAACCAAATATGCATGGGCCTTTCAAACTAACCAGCTGGCTCCGAACAAGATAAGGTAGAACGTCTCGTTTTAAGCTTTGAAATGTATCCTTTTGCTCCAGAACATCTTGCAGAACAGACCTGCAGGAGATAAAAAGAGATATAAAGACAGAGGTGCAAATAACAACATATATGACAGAAAACTTGGAAGAAGGCCAGCAAAAAACAAACCTCTTGAATGCGTACATATGAGCATCCATTAGATCGGCTCGGATTTCCATCTAAAAGAAAATATATGAACAATGAGAAAATTAGATTTAAAAAGCAACTAGATCTTGTCAACTTAATGGTATTTTGGCAGATATCCAATTAGAGATGTATTTTCTTTAGATACTTTACATTTCTTTCAACAAAAAATTACAATGGAATCACATAAAGAAAAATCAGCAGATACTGGTTAAAAAATTGTTGACAAGAATGAATTTTTCAGAAGCATTTGAAATGAATGACAACCAATGCTTTTATTCTAGGTTCTGTGTAGAGAAGTTAGAATCATACACAACCGTAACAGCATAAAAAAAATATTAAATTTTGATATTTCAACCAAGTACTGTGAATGGCTTTTATAGTTGCAATATAACCATTCCATATGCAGACCACAACTTGAGTCCACTAGATATATTATTTACCAGCTTCAGAGAGGTTTACCATAAGAAAGATAAGAGGACTTTCAACATTCATATAGTAGAGGACTCTTTAATAAATAGGACTAAGTACAGGACGTTTAGAGCAGTTATTCATTTGACATAAAAGAAGGTTAAACTTCATTTCTTCCACTTTTATTCATTGATTCACTTCTTGTTAAGATGAGATAGGCATATTCTATATATCACACAAAACCAGGAAATTACCAAATGATAAATCTGAAAATCTGTTAGCAAGGATCAAAAAGTTATCAAGTTCTTTCTTTCTCCACAATCTTTAGTTCAGGGGAGAAACCAGATCTCTTTATCACATGCTTCATGAAGCATCTTGGATCTATGTTCAATTAGTAAGTTTATAATTCAATCAAATGAATTTAATTCTGTTCTAATAGGGATCAGGTCAATTCAAGCCATATCCATTGGAGTTGATATTGAAACAATTCAATTCAAATGGCAATCCATACCTGGCCACTTGCACGGAGAATGCTTTTCTGAATTCGTGTATCCTTCTCAACTTCAGCTCCTGCTAAAAGTTACCAGATGTTATGTAAGGACCAGATTTACTAATTTGCTGTATAAACAGAGTTTCACATTATAACCTGTTGCTATAAATAACAAAAATTGCTTTGTGAGGTCCATCCCTATAATGTTGTAGCACCCAGGTTTCTTGGTTTTGTCTTTTCCACCAGCAGATCCCGACTCTGATGGTCCACTGACAGGAACAGAGCAAAGCATTGCAGTCACTACTGCATCATGTCTTCTATGAGCAGCCGCAACTGCACCAGGAGGAACATCGGAAACAAGATCACCACTCACAACCTGCAGGAACATTGAGCAGCAGTGGTGGTAAAAAAAAAAAAAAAAAAAAAAAAAAAAAAAAAAAAAAAANTAAAAAAAAAAAAAAAAAAAAAAAAAAAAAAAAAAAAAACTTATAACTCAAAGACCACTTAAGATGCCGATGCTAACCAAAATGTCTTTTGCAGTCAGGTGGTGTGCAATTGCTCGAAGTGCCCCAGCAGTTCCAACATCCTCAGGGACTGCAGCAACCTTCAAGAATATAGAAGTCAATTAGTCTATAATCTTTTACATGGGTAATCAAACAGAAAGGACAGTTATTATTCAGTTCATATGTGACTGCACAGAGTATGGAATAGAAAAGGCATTTAATGAGATGAACAAGTACTCTAATCCTAAGGAAAAAGATACCTGTCCAATCAACAATACACCAGGTTAGATAAAAATATTAGACCAAGTAAAGGAAGCATTAAACAAATCAATTTATAAGACTGGTCTCTTATAAAGGAGTTCCAAGTCTTTCATACCATCTCGCTTCTAATAAGGTTTTAGAAAGGAACTTTGTAATGTTAAACTGCTACTTACATACATGATACATCTGGGGGGACAGAAGACCATATAATCTTCCCAACTCTTCCCAAAAAGCTTCTCTCCTTCAGGTTGTTACAGCCATAAACATGAGACAACAACCAATTAGCACCATCCTTGGCTTTTATATTGATGGAAACTATGAAATCCCCACTATAAAGGCAGCACCTCAATCACCTTGACATTTGAAACAACTAAAACACCACCAAATTTACCTGAAGGACAATCCACTCTTAGAATTAAGAACGCCATACAGTCCACATCAATTTTCTTTCAATAACTTCCTTCTTATTTTCTTGAAAAATCACAAAGTCAGGCCCCACCTTCAGAATCACACCCTTTATCAATCTCCTTCTTAGTTTCTTATTAACTGATGATTTTTCAATCTTATACTCATAAATAAGTCAATAATTACCAATATAATTGTAGTTCACATAAGATGAAGTAAATGATTATGCAGTTATTTTCAAGTCAATGCAAGCCTTCATCTTGTGTGATTGAAACCTTTGTTTTAAATTCTTGATTTCTTAGACAAAAAGTCAACCAACTCCACTATTATTTAAAGTAGATCGATCAAAGAGATTAGTGTTAGTTGTAATTAAATTTTCGCTTATTAAAATCAGATCCACAAAATAGATCATTATCATGCCCCTCTAAGACTCTACTCCTGAACCGAAACTTGATTCCATTTATTTTAAATCCTATTCGAAAATTTACAATTAATTCCCAAAATATCTATAGGTCAATCTGCTGCAACTTAAAACAATACCTCATACAAATACTTGGAACTTTTGCAAGGTACAACATCAATGAGATTGAAATTCCTGACATAATAAACTTGTGATGCAAGCATTTAAAGAACCACAGGAAATAAATGTTAGTTAATAAATGAGAAGTCAAAGAGTCAAGAGTCAAACTAGTTTTTTGTAAGACAAGAGAAATGAAGTCTAGAAAGATGTAAGGGCTGTTACTTATATCCTTGGATGCTTAAAAGTCATCTAGAAAATTGTTTTAGGCTAGTACTATAGAACGGACAGCAAGTACTCAATGCAATCAGTTCTCCAGCAGTATAAAAAATATCAGTGCTTTTGTCCAGAATTAAATATGCTAATCTTAGGCTTTTCACTGATTTCTCCTTAAGAATACTCGGCTCTAATTTTGTTTGAAGAAAGACAATCTGTTGTCAATTAATTTGAAAGGCTATTTTTATTTTCTGTTTCAAACAACTTGACTAGCGAAAAGAGAGAAGAAGAATATTCAAGAAGCTTAACAAACTCTAAATCTTGGATGAGTCTTTGGACCAAGATAAACCACCATCAACTTTCCAGTCTTCAGAATCCTATTCATGAAATCTTTATTTCATAATCGTACAAGAGCCATGAAGTCTTGAAATCTGCGTGTTAATTCTCTTCAAAACTTTTGCCAAGACTTGAAAACTCCACCCCGAACACCATATAGAATTAAACATCCTAATCTTACAAAACCCAACTCTTTCTTTCCTTCAATTTCTTTTTCCATTTGCAGCTTCTTGACATTACTCTTACCCTACTTCCATATTGCTCCCTGTGCCTTAATGCTACCAATGCTAGATTACTTTGTGACTGTGAGGTGTTTGAGGAGAAAAGATTAATATCAATATCCTAGACGCCAATCCCCCAATCTTAGAGGTATTAAGAACTTAAGCATAGTCATTTCAAGAATTCTGCTACTAACAATTTTACGTTCGCAATTGTACCGTAACAAAACACATCCTTATACATGGCAAATATCATCTAATTATTACCCATCCTACAGAGTCAATCCTACTCAGAACCATCTGTTCCACTTGCTTTTTCCTACCAACACCAATGCTTCGCCATGACCTATGGAGAATAATGCCGGCATGCAAATACACGCATGATACTCCCATAGATAACTAGCAAATGTACGTGTTCATTTATGATGAAGCATAATGCAGAATGCTCTAATGTACCAACTACCAAGACTTATGTAACTTTCTTCAAAGTTCTTATGCTTCAAATAATATAGAAACAAATCTATTGAATTAGAAAATGACAGAAGAAAGAAACCAGGATAGAACGGATGAAGGTGTTTGAAAGAGATGTATAAAGCAGTTTCAAAGTCTCATCAAAATCAGAGCTTGAAAAATCTCTATCAACACTATTTAAATGCTTGTTTTTAACCCCTTCAGAGAAGCTCATTTACATACATACACACACCAAAGAGCACCATTTAAATAAATAAAGATATAGTAGAGCTTGTCAAATATGATGACTACATTACTAAACTCTTATAAAAAAAAATAAAAAAATGAAAATCTTATTAAAGAAATGTAAACAAGCTAGCACAAGATAAGTACACAGGAATACATGGGAGTTTTTTCTACATGGATATTGTTATCCAAATTCAATTGTAAGTAATCTTATATGTATACTATGAAATTCATAACTCAAAGGGAATACTTATTAGAATATTACTTTCCAATCATTCAGTTCTAAATATTGTTATTTCAATTGCATGTATATTTTCCAGCAGATAACTTAATAGCATGAAGGATGTCATTTACTATTAGCGGTAGTTCCTACTCCTGTTCAAGTGATGTAGTACCACATCCAAGATTAGTCAAAGCTAGCAATGAAGTCAAAGAACTTCAACCCAAGTTCAGCGGACATAATTGTGAACACGGTAGAGAAAACTTTCTGCTTCTGATTTTCTTTTGGGTATGCAACAGTGTACACACAAAGATGGAGATTTAAAACAATAAATTTTATTTCTCATATTCGAAAAATAGTTGATAAAGAAAAGGAGATGGTAATGACAATATGATGATAACAAAGTTTTAAGCACTTATAACAAAAAATTTAAGAGTCAACATAGACAGTATTGATGAAGTAGACAGCAGCTAAATATATCACAAAGAAATCAAGACTCAATGTTATCCAAGTAAAATCTTGAACAGGTTTCCCCTCATAATAGAACTTTGATAAGAGAGACTATGGGAATAGCAAGGACATTAAACACCATCTTGAACCATTAATAAGGTATGAATCACAGAGAGAGTTGCGACACAGGGAAAAGAAAAGACCCAAAAAAACTGACTTTGCAAATTGATTTTCTTCTCTGTATCCACTAGTAATTGAACCACCGAATCAAAGGATTTTTCTTCACACATGGGCAAGATACATAAATCGTTAATATGTTCTTCAATAATGTATTGCTTCTCATTAATAAGAAAAATGGTAAAAGTCGAACTAATCAAGGGATGGTTTTCCCAATTTTACTCAAATTCTTTCAAGATCCTTGATGACCAAACCCTCTCCAAGAAAATAACAATAAATAAACACATTTCAACTTCTTTTTAGGTGTACCCCCTTTTGACGCAGATTAGCACAAAACGGGTATAATATTTGAGCACAAATTTGAACTAGCAGAGTACCAGTTAATTGCTAAAAAATACAACATCTAGAGCAACAAAACTATATTAAGAGAAAGAAAGAGAAAAAAGAAAAAAAAATTCCTAAAAGCTATAGTAACACCGAAAGAATACATATTGGCACAAAAGACGTACTCTAGTTCCTTAGACTCCTGCTATTCACTATTCAAGCTAAAACACTTTCCACCCTCACTTTAAGCAAACGATGTCATAGGAACACACACAGGTGAAGACATTATACAAGCATTATGGCTTCTCACTCAAATTAACAAGGTGAACTGCTGACTATTTCCACATAGCTTAGAATATGAAGTTTCTTTATTTTTCAAAAGGGCACCTTTCTTTAACAAATTATGACAAATGTGAGAACTCTGAACAAAATTTGAAATGAACCACATAAAAAATTGCACAAAAGTAAGGATCAGGAGAAATTCTCAAAGACACCTCATGGATATCACAAATTTATGGCAGGTAACTGGGTTATCAGTAGGCAAGAAATCAGTCATAGTGACAACCAGCCACAAGGGAAAATAGCACTACAAATATGAATCCCAAATATAATAATTTTTTCTGCCTCAAGTAGCAAAGACCAGCAGTTAAACTTGTATTCTTGTGAACAGGACATATATTCAGTATGTGACCAATACTAGTTAGTCTAATAGTTGAACCAGAATCTAGTTCAGAACAAGTTCAAGACAACACAACCGCACCTGGGCTAGTGATAAAAACTATGCAATCAAATAAGGCATTCCAACATCAACACAAAACAAAGTAATTCATGCAAACTATGAAAATGACCTTAGTGGGGTTAGCAATAACAGTCCATAAAAGCCCTGAAACAAATGATTGCAATACAAATGATTTAAACTACCTCAACATGTAGACGATCAACATAAGCCCCAGAAATCCAACCACCAACACGAATAGCTGCTTCTTCTCCTTCAACAACCTAAAACAAAAGAGTACATTCACACAGAAAATATATAAAATATAAATTAAAAAAAAAACCCAGATGAAAAAAATAACGTACCACAATGAGATCCTTAAGATTGCTGAGTTCCAGCAGCTCCAAAACGTAAGAGAGAACGGGTCGGTTTGCCACCGGAAGTAGCGCTTTCGGAACCTCCTGCGGTGCAACAAAGCAAATGAAATCAGTTTTTTCAAAAGCAAACTATCATATTTCGAAGAGAGTGAAAGAGAGAGCAAGGGAGACCTTGGAAACTAGAGGGACGAGCTTCTTTGAAGTGCCACCAGCCAGCACCACCACTTGGAAATCCATCTCAAACGCTGCAGGGCTTTTAATGGTTTTGTTTTCTTCTTTGTTCTTTGAATTGAATGAATTCAGTAGCTTCAGCTGTGGAAGAGATTATCAAATGTCAAGCCCTTGTTACTCAATCAAAGTAATGAGCGCTCCCTTTACTTGAAAATCAAACAGTTTTTAGTCCCTGAATAATGAATCACGGGTAATTGATCATTCTCTCTAGGTATTTTATTTTTGGGTAAACCTCTTTTACATTCCTAAAAGTTACATAATATAATTTACACCCTTTTTGTATCTAATATTTAAACTTCTAGTTTTACCCTTGGATGTATGGTATTAAAAGTTGAAATTAAAAGAGGTCATTAATAATATTTTTGTACTTTTCTTCAAGTCTCGGAGGGGGGGGAATAGTGCCATTCAGTTGGGAAATTATAGAAATATCTCAAATTAAAGGGTCGCTTGAAAAGTAATAAAACAACCTAATTTTTTTAAGTCCTACCCAAAGAAGGCTGAACCGACAAAAATACCCCCATATAATATATATCCCCCTTTCTTTCTTTCTCTATCTCTACCTCCTCTCCTCATACTCCTTCACCATCTCTCTCACTCCCGACTACTCTCTCTCTCTCACTCTGATCACTTTTCCAGTGACTCTGTCTCTAACTCTGATCACTTCTCCAACAACACAAGTAAGAGCTCCCTTTCTCGCTCACGATTTGCTTTTGTTTTTCTAGTTGAAATTGTGTTTTAAATTTGTTAGTTGACATGTTGTGCTTTAAAATTTAATAGTTTGTAATTTGAATTGTTAGGATGAATGTTAGGAAGACTTAGTGGTGTTGCTGAAATTGGGTTTAAGGCTGTCCGAATGTGGCCGGAAAAGTAGATCGGATGGTTTGTTGAAATGGGTTCTATAAATCTAGGTTTGGGAGTCGTCCTAGATCGCATGGTCCTGGGTGTGGACCGCATAGTCCTGGGCGTGATCCAAGCAACTGGGCCTAGACGCACGATCCTGGCCCCAAACCCATACAGTCTAGCCCATGCCACCTTATCCAACCCGACCGCCCTTTGCCCACTGGCCCACTCGATCCAACCCAATCCAAATTTATTAGATTATTATAAATTAATATAATTATCTAATTTAATAAATATTAATTAATTTCTAATAAATTAAAATAATTATTTAAGAAATAAATTATAATAAAAAATATTATTATTAATAATAATATTATAATAACAACATATTAGTTATTAATTAATTTAGTACATAAAAAATATAAAATATATAAATTTATGTATAATTAATAATTTATTTTAGTAATTATAATTAATAATTTAAAATTCATTATAACGTAAATAAATTAAATGTAATTAAGTAAATAATACATATAAATTAATTAGAGGACACATGAATTTAATAATTAAATTTAAAAACTTAGTTTATTAATTTATATATATATATATATATATTAGTAATTTATTTTAGTAGTTATATAATTTAAAATTTATTATAAAGTAATTAAATGTAATTCAGTAAATAATATATATATAAATAAATTACAAGACATTTTAATAATTAAATTTAAAAACTTACTTTATTAATTTATATAAAAACTAATAGTTTATTTAGTAATTATAATTATTAATTTAATATTTCATTATAATACTTAGAACATAATTAAATTAAATTAAATTCAATAAATAATTCTACTAATTTTTAATAAGTAATAATAATAATAATAATTAAATATATATTTATATATATAAATTAGACATTTATTTATTGTTAGGACACATAAACTTTGTTTAAAGATTAGATATTTATTTATTGTTTGTTGTTTAGGCCACATGCAAGAATAAGTACCTAATTTTTTTTTTTTTTTTGTTTTTACTTATACTTGTAATTTTTTTTACATAATTGATGTTTATTCTTTTATTAACTACATATCTAATTATTGATTACATATGTATAAAATACAACAATTTATACTTTTACTTATTATTATTAAAACCATACTTATTAATTATATATATATAATTGATGTCTATTTTTTTTTTAAGATGTGGATCTTGCTTGAGTGACTCTGACTTTGAAGACTTCATTAGGGAAACATTATAATGGATTCAATACAAATATAGTGACTTTGAGACCAATTAAGTTGTTAAAAACCAAGTTGACGGTAGAACAACGAGATCTATTATGTAGCACGTGTTTCAACCACTTTCTTGATGTCCATGACTTTATTGTTTCCAACCTAATTAGTTTATCAAATCTTAATTAGAGAGGTGGATACCGTTAATCTAGAAAATAAGATGTGATTTCTTATATTAGGTATATAGTTACAAATACTATCATTAAGCATTATTACTATATTTTGTGTTCTACATGTAACTTTTTTTTATAATTCAAACATAGATTATATTGTTTCAAGGAAGACTATTAGAATCTTTGCTTATGAATTTGGTCTTATTACGGGTCTACGATTAAGCCAACAACCCAAATTTAAGCCCTAAGGCCCAACTAGATTGAGAGATGCATATTTCAACAGCCAACGCATCAACCTTTTCAACTAGATGATGTTATGAAGGATCTAGATTTCAGTGCAATTCAAGATATGGATGTAGTGAAGCTGTTTTACATTTTACAGTTGTTTTTGCTATGCAGAAGTAGAAAACGAACAATTTCACTACTTCACCTCCAAATAGTTGATGATATCAACTTCTTCAACTCTTACCCTTGGGGGTCTGAGTCTTACCATCAGGTGTTTGATTCATTATCAAAAGTTTTTAAAGGAATAAGACAACGGTTCGAGAAACGTAGAGTTGAAGCAGGATGAACACACTAGTGAGAAATACAATTTGTTCGGATGTACTCACATCTTACAATTATATAACTTAGTAATCTTATCAATGCATGTTTCATATGTATATACTTATTACAAACAATTTTTTTTATATGTTTCATGATTTTTAGATTTGTGTCTTCGAGGCAATCTCGAGTGCAGGAGCAAAATGTGGGACCGTATTAGACGAAAAGGTCATCCCTCGTATTCTAAAGTAGACAAACACTCACACATTGACTGAGGCAGAGATTAAGATACAAGTGTTAAATCCGCATGAGGTAGTTACCAGTTTCCTGTATTTCTTATACAATTACATCTTATATTTTCATGTCTACTTACTTGCTTTTTGTAATTAACAGATTAAGTCTGAACTCCCAATATCTAAGTTGATCGCTACAGCTAAGGAAAAAAATCAACCATAGTGTTTGGATCTGACTGCATCCGTTGGTATGTCTAGTGGCACACACTTACCTAAGGTGAGCACTCTTAAGGCTACTTCCCCCACAACTTTGAGGAGATCTAAGGTTGGACCTAACACACCTAAGCCATAAGGTGGGGAGGAAAAGGTAAATATATAAAACTTGCGACTATTCACTAGTGGTTTATATAAACAACAAATGCACAAAAATTTCATAATATTTCCTAATATGAACCTCGATGGATTACAAGTACAAGTGACCAATGGAAGTTTTGAGGCTTTGTTTCATACACTCATTGCCATTGTATCTGAAGTAAGCAGTAAAGTTAATAAACTAAACTAGAGGCTTGAAACAGTCAAATCAGAAATAAACCATAGGATCGGTATCACTAGCACAGAGATACAGGCAGAGATCAGGATAAAGGTGAAGATGTTGATGGAATCGATGAACATTCCTTAGCACAGAGGCACCGATGATCAGATCAAAGATGATGGCATGACCTACTATGCGAAGCCAAACATTGCAATAGTAGTTAATTGTCTATTTCTTATAAGTAAACATTTATTAAAATTCATTCATTGTGACATACAATCATACTTTAATGCAGGATATTTGCGTACATCAAAATACATTGATGATGTTGACCTATACGTCAATTTTATAGCTCTTTAGAAACAAAGTAGGGCTAGGAGAGCTTTGAGGAAGGGTTGACAACTCATTTCTCCATAAACGATAGTTGATAAGCCTAAGAAAAAACGAAAAGTTTAAGACGATGTTGGTATGGAGTATTATAAATGAAAAGCCAATGATGATATGTACTTGGATTTGGGTACTGAAATCTCGACTTCTTGGTTTTACGAATTGGAGACTGGCAAGGAATGGTTGATGGACGATATGAATATAGTACCCAATTCATCATTTAACTTTAATTTTACTTACTTTCATTTAGTTAAGCATTGAACCGTACACCTGATAAGTAAAGTTTTATCTCATTTGCAGCATATCAATGCTTGGTTATGCATGATTCGTATAAAGCAACAATAGAATCCCATGTAGTAGCGGTTAAGGAAACATCAGTAGACTGCTACATCTACGTACCTATTTCACAACTCATTTTATGAATCGTTTTCTTCTTTGTTGGGAAAACTTGATACATGAATGACTAAATTTGATTTATGTTTGTAGGTATTGTTGGAAGGTTTTTGGACTGGCAGTCAACATAAATTGGATACGGCATTACTTTCGAGGGAGATTGTTAGATACGTTGAGGGTAGTTCTCCTAAAGAAGCAAGGTCATGATATGATGTTGATGAAGTAATTGACGTACCTTCCATCTATACATAATTAATTTTAAAATCCAAAAAGTTAAGTTATTGTAGCTGACAACATATGTTTGTTATTGTAGATATTTATCCCAGTCCATGCCCAGGACACTGGGTTGTTGCATGTGCACATCTCATCTACCAAACAATAATCATATACGACTCATTGATTTCAAACGAGGTATGAGTCCCTTATGGTTGCTGATGTGATGCATTGCTGGGACTTTTTCATATCTATTGCAGCATACATTATTCAGGGTGAGACGACCTGAGCTATACACCTTCTTGATTCCATTCATTATTTCATGTTTAATAACCGAGGTCCTACAGCAACCGACCTTGTCCGACGCATGTGGGTATAGGCGTGCAAGTTTGTTGAGCTCCTTTTCCGCGATATATCCCTTGAATCATTGGCGGGCGTGCCCATCAAAGCATAGAAAAAGAGCATGGTAGTTGAGCCTTGAAGTACTGGAGTTCGAAAAAAGAAGAAATCGAATGTCACTACCCATAGTCAACCGGATGATGTGGTCATATTAAAGGGTTAGTATTAATCCTGTTTATATTTTTGTATCATATTATGTATATAAAAGCATTTCATGTATTTGAGATTTTATATTTAATATATATAATTAATAAATTTGGTACATATCAATTGTTAATGAATAATGTAGTATTTTACCATTATTGTTTTTGTTTTCCTAATACTCCACAATTTTATGTTAATAAAGTTCTATATGAATAATGTACAACTTGTTACAAAGTATAATATAAAAACAAATGCATCTAACATTGATTAGTACTTAAAAGTGTACATTTATTATGAGCTTAAATAACATTTTTTACACTTTAAGTGCTATTAATTTG
>JANKKB010028884.1:0-10398 GCA_026225775.1 Bursera palmeri | reverse complement strand
TTTAAAAAAAAAAAAAAAAAAAAAAAAAGCACAAACTTATAAAATGAAATCCGTGGAATTTGGTGAGCTTGAATCAGTAAGCAGTGGAGTTTGTCCTTGATATGAAGTTGAAGTGAGAATGAATATGTTTTAAGAAGAAGGTGGTGAAAAGGATTGATGTCACAGAGGGTAAGTGGGAAAAAAATCTTACCCTTATGAGAACTGTTTGATGCTTCTGCAAAAGGTGGCATGCAGACTTTGTTCACAGAGGGAGATCAAAGATCTTTTGTCATATCAGTCTCAGCCCCACAAAACATAAAAATGCAACAACAACACAAAGTCACTTCAATTCACAAACCCAGTCCTATATACATATAGAATCTAGACATCTATCTATCTCACTTAGTTATATATGACTTGATTTGTTTTTAAGACTTCTTAATGAGGATAGTTGGCGATGAGTTATGATTAGAGTTGTGGCTGATAAAGAAATGACCCAATTGGCCAACTCTCTCACCCACTCCTTTTGAAAGCTCTGATAATGATATCTAACAGCTTTTCTGGTTTCTTCCCTCTCTGTACTTTTTGTAGTTCCACTATTAACATATAATGTGCGAGTGTGGTTTCACTAAAAAGAAACAACAAACATATTTCTCTTTCTCTCTAACGTTTTTTTCATAATCCTTTTTAACTAGTTGTGTTATGTTAGAATCACATATACTTTATTGAAACATAAAATTAATGTTAAATCTACTCTAACAAACTTAAATTTTTATGAAAATATCAAATTTAATATGATATATCAACTATTTAACCTAATAGATGAAGGTTCGAATCCCCACACTTTATGAATTATATGCCAGACCAGTTTACTACATGCAGAGATCCATAAGGAGGTATCATAAGTACCACAAGACCATTTCTTTAAGTTCAGTGCTCATCATAAAATGGTCCCTTTACTTGGCCTCTACTGTTGTATCAAAAACGCAAAAAAAAATATCTTTTTTTTTCCAAATTTTTAGTAATATTTATGCATATAATAGGGATTTATTAGTGAATTTATGATTGGAAGCCATATTTGCTTTATGGCAGTAAAGAAGGCATTAAAGTTGGGTTGAAACTTAAAATTGCCTCTAAAGTAGCAGCAAGCGCGAAGTCTTGCCTGTTTTCGATTACACAAAGTTAGGAAAAGTGATAAAAAGGCTATCGAGGACCGTGAGATTTTTAAAGTGGCCACGATTCCTCGTTGCAAGAAGTGCCCTCTCTCTCTCTCTCTCTCATATTACATTACAAGAAAGAAAAGGGCTGGGTGGCCGCTGTCGTTTTCCTGGACTCCTTTATTAAAAATGCTTGGATGATCATCAACCGCCCCTGTAATTCTGTTCAGACACGTGTGTTTCAGTATATTTACACTTTCCAATTAATCCTCAAAATTATATCAACCAATTGAAAGATGAATCCAGGATTATTTCACTTTTGTGCTTTTAATTTGGGAAAATATTTTTGTGCTTTCAGTTTATTATAACAACAAAATGAATCATAAGAATCTCAGGAGTGTAACCTAACGATAAAGACCTTGGAATTTGAAAATATACTTTCCTTCAAATAAAAAATGAGTAATTATCATTGACGACCCCTACCTTTTCTCCTTTTTTCATTCGTATAAGACGTTTACCTTTTTTTTTTCTCTCATACTTAAGTTTTGAAAAAATCTATTCTCAAGTCCTCTAGTTAAAAATTCTGTTAGTTAACATCTATTAATCTCTATATTCCAATAATTTATCATTTTACTCTTACTAATACATAAAAAAAAATTAATTTTTCAAAGATAATATTAAGTTAAATGATCAAATTACCCTTAAAATAAATATCAACATGTGTTAATATTGTCCATGAAAAAGTAATTTTAATATATGTTAAGGTAATTTAATAATTTAATTTAATATTATCTTTTAAAAATTAAGTTATTTTTTTTTATATATGTTAGTAAGAGTAAAATAGTAAATTTATTGAAATATAGTGGTTAATAGATGTTAACTAACATAATTTTTAACTGAAGGACTGGAGAAGAGATTTTTTCAAAACTTAAGGATGAGAGAAGAGAAAATGGGCAAACATCTCGTACTAGTGAAAAAAGAAAAAAAAGTAGGAATGGTTGAATGATAATTATTCAATAAAAAATTTGAATCCTCTTAATCTATCATTTAAAAATAAACCTAAAAGATATAAATGTTATTTATTATTATTATTATATTTTACCGACAAAGTTGAATTATTGCCCTCTTTATCATCATACAAGTTTGATGTTAATGCTATTACGATAAGAGGATAGAGTTATAGAGGTCATAACATTATTGGGATGGAATCGATTCGTGGCGTCTTTTGACATTTCAAACTGTAATTCAATAATCTTGACTTACAATGCGATATTAATACTCCATTTAATTTGTATACGTGGCTACTCTGATCAGCCTTTTTCTATTTGTAGCACAGGTTAGGTTTAATAATCTTGGCCATTTGATATTTTTAGCTCAGTTAAGGAAGAAGCATTAATGAGTTGATGGAAATTACAAAACAGCTTTTACATATTATGTTTATCGATAAAACAACTCGTGGCACAGCCTAAGATATCTAACTTCCGAGAAGAATTAGATTGTAATAAGAAGCTGTCTTAATTGAATAAAATGGTTTATGACTAATTAAATAATACCAATAAATTATAATTTAAAATTAAAGTACAATAAGTGTAACAATACCCTAAAGTTAAACGAAAATTTTAATTAAACACAAGTGCATGTCAAGACTTAACCATACTTTTTTTTTTTTTTGTTAAATCCTTTTCAATATTGTTGGTCTAGCTAGACTCACATATTATTTCAGTGGCGTCAAAGGGACCACAATCGACTTTCTTCTACAGAGAGTAATTTGCGTATCTATTCATTTACTACTTTTTCGTATTCGTTTATATTTTGATTCCTTACGTACGCATATATTTACTAGCTATACATTATATATTTCACTATCAATCTGGTAGAAGAAGATAAAATAATTTTTCTTTTCTTTTTTATCATATACAATTGATGTGAATATAATGAAGTTGGGGAGCGAATCTTTTTACAATCTCAAAGTTTAGGGGATTTTAAAAATACATGTCGAGGATCTACAGAATTTTTTTTAGTTGTTGGCGTCTAAACCTGTCGATTTATTGGATGTTGTGGTGCTTAATGTCGATTTATTTTTGGAGCTCGAGGGTTTCTCTTAGCTTGAGTCCAGCTATTTCTGCAGTTCTTACAGAAAGTTTAAGTAAACATNACAATACCCTAAAGTTAAACGAAAATTTTAATTAAACACAAGTGCATGTCAAGACTTAACCATACTTTTTTTTTTTTTTAAATCCTTTTCAATATTGTTGGTCTAGCTAGACTCACATATTATTTCAGTGGCGTACGTCAAAGGGACCACAATCGACTTTCTTCTACAGAGGGTAATTTGCGTATCTATTCATTTACTACTTTTTCGTATTCGTTTATATTTTGATTCCTTACGCATATATTTACTAGCTATACATTATATATTTCACTATCAATCTGGTAGAAGATAAAATAAATTTTCTTTTCTTTTTTATCATATACAATTGATGTGAATGTAATGAAGTTGGGGAGCGAATCTTTTTACAATCTCAAAGTTTAGGGGATTTTAAAAATACATGTCGAGATCTACAGAATTTTTTTTAGTTGTTGGCGTCTAAACCTGTCGATTTATTGGATGTTGTGGTGCTTAATGTCGATCTATTTTTGGAGCTCGAGGGTTTCTCTTAGCTTGAGTCCAGCTATTTCTGCAGTTCTTACAGAAAGTTTAAGTAAACATACAAGTTTCGGTTTGTGTAGGTCAGGGAAATGAGAAAAAGAAAGCTAAGCATGCAAAGGAAAAGGTGGAGCATATAGATGGTTTTGTTGCAGTCTTAGAAAAGGACAATGGCAGCGGGACCCTGAGCAGTTGTTTCATCTAAGAAAATCGTGAAAACCACCCAACAAGGCGCGTGATCCAAGATGATATTCTGGGTTTCTCTTTCTATATATATATATATAGATATCCATATAAGTGTGTGAGAGAGATTGTTTGGATTTTGGAGGAGTTATATATATGAAAGGCACGATAGACATACGATATATACCTGCCAATTTGTTAATGTTGTTGTTTGTTCGTATGTCGATCGTCCTCTTTATTATGGCATGTGGCTAGGTTTCACATTTTGCAACGTCTCTATACATGTATAAGCCAGCCATATTGTTAATGATATTGCAGTGCTGTAACTTTTAGGGCATTCAGAATTCAGAAATTAAAAAGGATGGATGCACCAAAACTCCAGCTGCGGCTAGGGTTCTGAGTTGTGAGCTTTACTCCTTGACAAAACTTTCTGCAAATTAAACTAAAGTTTTTTCTCCTTCATTTATCATCTGGGTGTGAACCAACTACAAGCAGCAGCACCAAAAGGAGAAGTACTATTCTGCGGGTGATGAGTTGATATTAATTACGAGAGGGAACCCACAGTTGTCGCAATCAAATGAGTCGTCTTTGTATATTTTAACATTAATTTATTGCATGCGCGTGCGTGAATTGAATGGTTGCAGAAACAATCCAATGGAATGGTGTCCCACTTGTTAAAATTACTGCAACCGCCTTGAAGAGGGACAGAGATGAAGACAACAAATAAAAGCAATTTGGTTGTTAATATATTAAGCTCTCAGATTTAGAACGTGGGCAAGCGAGCAAGCTAGCTAGCTAGCAATGCCCACTTGAATCTTTATCATGATCAGTAGTTAAAAGGCATTGGCTTTGGCATTAGCATTAGCTTTGCTTGCTGTGCTCACAAGCAAAATCAAGTCTTGTTGCTATCATTCGTTCAAAGTCAAAGTTGTACGGTTCCACATTTACACATTACCATGCCAATGCCGGCTCTTTCAAAAGAAATATTAATAACAATGAAGAATAGTATATGTAGGCATAATCATATACTCTTTTTTACCATCAGATTGTCACGTGCTCAAAAAAGAAATCAAACAATTGATGAGTAGACAATCTGTTCATGGGTATTGGAGAGTTTGAATAATAACATAGTTTAGGAGAATTTTATTAGGTGTGAGAGGAAGAGAGATTTGGATAATTTTATAATAACAATGATAGTATTGCTGGGTCCAAGAGTAGTGTCGTATCTTTTAACTGGTGATTATGATGGCAAGTGGATAAGAGAGTTATCAATGTCAAGCCTCTCAACCGTGAACTTGTTTGAGTTTCTTTTATCTGCTTTGGAAATTTGCTTTACAACATTCCCTTCTCCTTTTCAAAGCACGCATCACATCCCTTTTCGAACCTCTATTATTTTTGTTTCACATACACTCGGCAGTTCCAAGTTTACGAGACTAAAAGTGGACTCATTCTTGATGGGTAAGATTCTGTTTGATCGATCGCCCCAAGTTCGAAGGAAAAGCAAACCCAAACCAAAACAAAACCCATCTAACCACACCAATTGTTTATTAAAGCAATATGCTTTTTTTAATCCGAATACATCTACCCTCGTTAATTATATATATATAGTTTCAGTTTGGCTGAACATTGTAATATAAGAATTTTGCAAAGAAGAGCAAGAAGCGTATCCTTTGCCTAATAAGAGCAAACCATGTCCGGCAGCAGCAATTAAAGCCACCTGCAAAACATTTGTTGGAAATTTTTGTCTATGATGTATGGAGTGAGGTCACTGCTGAGCCAATCATCTTTAGCTGGTTTCCCAATCTTGTATTTATTGAACTAAAAACTTGCTCACGATAGTGAAAGTTTTGTGAAACAAGATGGCGATGTCAACCTATTATCTATGCAAACTCATTCACCGATCTTCCCCTTTCCCTACACTACAACTGCAAGCATAACATTATCTGTATGTCTCGTCTCATCTCCTGAGCTGTATTTGTCATCGTCTGTCAAATAATGCCTAGACTCACAGCAATTCAAAACTTAGTTTTATTATCACACACCAGACAACTTCCTCAATACTCAATTTCGCGTTTTTATATGAACAGAATTTTATTATTCTTTCCATACATTCGAGTTATCTTCGCATTCATTCTATTTATTTATTTTTTATTTTTTTGCAAATTTTCTTTCTGTTGTCTGAAATTGAATATGATCATGAAGTTGATTCTTCTTTACTCTTGGGTTCATTAGAGGCCTGTTGGGGGCTAGGCCTCACCACTTCTGCTTTCTCAATCGGTCAATTCATTTGGGCTCGTGGGAACTCTTTAGGCCTCAAGTTAAATCCAGGCCCAGAACTATAAATCTTATTACGTTATTTTCACAATTGAATAAAATCTGCGTCATGCTTAGTCGGCCTTGCCAGCCCACTCTGTCTTCTCCCTGATCCAAAACTAAAAACAAAATGACCTTTTAAATATAAATGTCAAAAAAAGGAGCCAAACCCAAAACCAAACCCAGATTTACCTTTCATTTCATGTGTTTCGGTTTTGGCTCCTCCCACTAGGCGCCCAAAATTTCTCATTTTTGTCTACTTGGCTCAAATTCCCAAAAACAAAACTCCCTCCCTTCCTTTGACCATTTCAGCACATATTAAACTCAAATCACAAGGAATCCAAGACATAGAGTTCACTTCGCTCCTTGATTAAACTTGAAAAAAATTAAAAAACTTTCTGAAAATTTGAATCATCCCCCCCAAAACGAACCAATTACCCACCACTACAAATAGCTCATCATCCTCACTCACTCCCCTTGCCACATCCAAGAAATGGAAAACAACAAAGAGAACATCCCTCCTTTCCCTGCAAAACAAGCCAACCCAGTTGCAGCACCCTCCCCATCTGCCCATAAAAAGGGCTTCAAGAGAAGGCCAAGATTGCCTCTTGCTGATATCTCCAATCTCTTCATCGTTCCATCTCAAGAAAGAGATTCCACATTACCCTTATCCGTTGCACCATGTTCCACATCTAATCCTCGGAAGCGATCAAGAGCTGCTGAAGATGTAATTGATTTAGAAGAAGGGAGCAGCGCCAAGTCATTGAGGATGGGATTCAGATAATTGTTTTACGCATATTAATCATGGTCAAGAAAATTGCTTGATATATGTTCATGTTACAATCTATACATAATTAATCTTCTTTAATAAAAGATCCTCTTTTTATTTCTTTTCCCTTCTGATGGTTCATGTCACTCTTTAAACTCCATTAAACTCTAGTATCATAATTTTTCAGTACTTGAAGGTTGGTACAATTCCAATTTCCAAATCTTTACACTACTCTTCATCCAAGTGGCTGGCTGGTTGGTTGTAAACATCTATAACATTTTTGTATTTGTAGTGGTCCATTAATGTTGATAAATAAATTATGGTCATGAAACATGCAGGTGGGAAAATTGTTGTTTAAATAATATAATTTGAATAATATCTCTAAATTAATAAAGCCTTTGACTTCTGACTTCTGTAAGCTCTTTAAATTTTATATGTGAGTGCGGCGAAAATGTAAAAGGACTGAATACGTAGGGGATAGGAAGAACCCACCACTTTTTTAAGATTATGATTAGGTAGGTTTTAGTGAATTGATATTTTGCTTTTATAGATTCTTAGAGATTCTTGTTTTGGAGGATGATGTGTGCTAGAATGAATGGTGCCTGATACCAAAATATATTATAAAGACAACAAAAAAATTTTAGCTAAAGAGAAAGATGTTCTGATTTTGTAGAAGTTATGTTGACTCTTTTTATAAAGAGTTATATGGAAAATTGTAAAATTGTCCTCTAAAATTAGTTTAGAAAAACAAAATTTTTGCAAATTACTATTAATTTTATGCATTGAAATTGTTGCAGGAGAGTATAAGGCATAATCGATATGGTGTTTTTAAAGAATTCATTGAGATGAATGAGTAGGTAATGCGAGAGAGAATTATAAATTGCATAGAATAATTTGTTTTAGGGGGCTTTTCAACAAAAGTAGGCTACACTAATTAGGAGGTAATTAAAGGCCTAAACCTAATGTTTGATCCAAAGATTGAAGTGACATATCGTAGTGGTGTCTATCTCTATTCTCTCCTTTAGCTAGTGACTTCATTATCCAGTAGCACTTTCTATTGATAATTCAGGCAGGGGCGAAGTGCCCTTTTCTTTTGATTATCATAATCTTCTTAATCCAAGTTCTAACTAACAAGTTAATGATAGGATGTAATCGTCACATTCGTTCCTTTGTATCAGTACATAAGGATTCCTTTATCGTATTCTAATTAATTTAGGGTCCTCAATATTAACATTGTTGATTGATAGTAGTTAATTGATGAATAATGTTGCTCTGACAATTTAGTTTGAAGGCAAAAAATTTATGGTATGAAGTACCTCGATCTCGACAGGGATTGGTACACTTGTGCAGAGAGTTTTAATTTGGTCCTGTAAACTGCATATGGTTTCCAAAGGTAATACCAAAGATTAAAAGAAATATTGCTAGTGATCAGCAGCTAAGCTCGTTAATGAACAGGGGAAAATCCCATGGAAAGTGAAAAGAAACTCGCCTTTGATATCCGAACAACAAGTACTTTTGAGCTTTTGAGTGTACAATATCATGAGAGTAGAGAGAGCAAAACATTTTCCTCCCAACCGTTTGCTTCACAGTACTGATTACACTTCCTTCTGAAGCGTAGTTAACATTGATATATACTAACTCTCGTTCTCGTCACAGCCGAATCCATATATATCACAAGTTCTTGTTCAGTAACGAACCATGAATGCTCAATTTCTTCTCAGTTGTGTGCATGGCATCATAGACCAAAAAAAAAAAAAAAAAAAATCCGAAGCCTATTATTTTCTTGCATTATGCCTTTCCACCCTCCCTCTCATCTCCCTCTGTCGTCTGTATGGTTTTGTGTGTTGTACCATATACAAAGAATACGTACATAATTTATCGAGGCCGCCATCACTTATTTGTTTCGAGAAATAAAATTTTGAGCAAATGCAAACAAAAGCTAACTGAAAAGCATTTGACATCATGCAAGTTATTTTTAGTGGAGTCAATGTGCATGCTTAATAGAATCCAAAACATATGTTTGTCCCTTCAAGACCTCAGGGAGACTATATCGATCTGAGAGCAACCTTTAAGACATCAAAGTGGTACCGAAACCGAAAGCGAATGACTAGATTCACACTTTATGCTAAGTACTCCTTCTGGAATTTGAAGAGTCCTAGGTATATTTTTTCTTCCGCAGAGAGAATTCAGTGAATTGACAGCTCATATATCTGATTAAACATTGGCTATGAATCAAAATAAATGTGCCAGTGAAATGAACTGGACTTACATGGGCAGCACCACACCGAAACAAGACAAAAACTACCCATTTGATTCCCACTTCTTTCGAATATAAACTCAGAAAGAGAGTAATGAACCACTATATAAGGAGCTCTGCTATCCAAGTTCTGAATTATCATACACTACTTCCCGTTTAATTATTTGAGCTTCGAGAGGTATTAATATGGCTACCCTCAAGGTCTGGATATATGTCATTTTGCTTTCGCTTACATTCCCAAGTTTGGAAGCTAGAACTCTTCTGCCGCATCCAGAGAGGAGTACCGTAAGCAACGTTTGGCGGGAATTGGTAAAAATATCGATTGAACTCAAGTCAAAGATGAAGAATGAAGAAAATATGGCCGATAGTTTTTATGAGTCGAAGAGGTTGAGTCCTGGAGGACCGGACCCCAAACACCACTAGAATGTCTCCTAATGAACTTCTTGTAGAACTGCTAGTCAATAATTATGATAACCAGCAACTCATGTGGAGTTTTGGAGTTACTTTGTGATTTTTGACTTGCAATTCTAGTTAGTTATAATATTCAAGAATACAGCAAACTAGTAATGCAATTTCATATTTAAATCCTTGTGCATATGCATGCTGCTATCTGCAGGTATGATATAATTGGGTTCAGAAAGGTCGTAAGTGAAAGAATACTCCATTATCTGCAGTCTTTTTCAGTTCCGAATGATATTATTACGATAATGGGACTCGTTCATTTAGTGTGGGTGAAATCATCCACAGATTAGGTCATCAAATTAACTACTGATACTGATACGTACATAGCATTCTCAAACCCTTAATATTGAACTACTTAATTGCTTTGTATTTATTTAAGGATTAACTGGCCACATGAACAATTCGTATTTGATGATCATCATAATAATGAACTACAATGCAAACATAGCCATGCACTTCTACATGTACACTACTCCAGTCCACTTCCATTCCTAGCTTATAATTTTTCGCCAAATGCATTCTCTCTTCTTAAATTTTCCAGGTGCATTGTATACGACATTGCATGTCAAAGCTATAAAGCTACTTTTGGCTTATACAAATACAAAGCAAAGTACGTACATACAACATGACC
>JANKKB010028883.1:0-17596 GCA_026225775.1 Bursera palmeri | reverse complement strand
AGCCAGAAAAGAACAATTACGATTTTGGCATGTATATACCATTTGGTATTTGTAATTTTATATCATTCGATAATGTTATCAGATCGATAATAATAATTATTATTGAATTAAATTGTATAATTGTTCAATTTGACGATGGTCATTGACTCGAGAATCAATATAAAATAGATATTTCATCATAACGATTAAAGTTGGTATTCAAAAGCAATGTGTATAGTAAGACTTTGCAACAAAAATCAAATATAATCTTAACCTAAAAATTGATGTATTCTAACTAGTTTTCCTTATTTGTCAATGACAATTAGGTTAAAAGTTCCATAAATTTGGACAATGAAAATATTTTCTTTTAAAAAATCTTAGTCTCTGTTATAATGGGTTAGGAACAATAATAAAAAAAAGAAAATACCCAAAAAAAAATCAAAAACTTTAGGGACAAAATTGTTGGTTTGACAACGCACGGTTCATCATAATTAGGCAACTATTTAGGTTACAGTTTTTGACTTGATGAGACAATAAAGATTGCTTTTATTATGACAAATTAGTCTCGTTTAAGTGATGTTCCAAAGCTGAAAACAAAAGCAAAAGCAGAGAAAACAACTTTGTTATGCACATGACTAAACTAATCAATGTTTTCCCTTAAACCTCCTTCCTGCTCAATGGATGACCCATTTGCGAAAGGGGAAAGCAATTAAAGGGCGATCAAAGGGGTTGATTGGTTGATGCTTTCTAGGAATAGAAAGTCAGAGAAAATAGGCGAGAAAATATTAGCAAGTCATGGAGGGAATGTGAGGCAACTAAATATAGATTTAGGCATACAGGGAGCTGTGAACACATTAATTAAGCCCCATGTGCTTTTGTGAATCTTGGCTTGTTGTTCTCCGTGTTAACTTTCATTTTTATGCTTTTAAAGCATAAAAAGATCGATATCGTGATGCTTACGCGCCTTTGCTTTTGCTTTTGGCGTTGCCAGCTCTTGGCCAGCCAAACACGCCCTATTCATAACACTCCTCAGTAAATATTTCACATGGCATTACATGATTGAATCAAACTATAGTAATCTAAGAAATGGTTATTTTTTGTCCTAGGTTCATATGGTTTAAAACTTTCTCATGCATTTAACCTTTTTTTTTTTAGAATCATAAGATACAATCAAAATTTAGAAGATGATTTAAAAAATAATTAATATTTTTATTTTGTATAATCTTATTATTATTGAAACCCAAATTAGAAAGAGAAGATAGAAGAGATAAAAGGGTGAAATTTATTTAATAAAGGGTTTAATGAGAAGGCGGGAAATAGAGAGTGGAATTGTGACTCCCGAGCCTGATCTATTTGCTCTATTTGCAGAAGTGACACATTAAAGTATACTCTTGGTTGACTTGCTTTTACTATCAAATGCAGGCTTGTTGGTATTGGTTGGTTCGTGTATTGATTTAGCAACCAGGTGGGTTTGGTGAGACGTGAGGATCATGTCTGTTCTGGTTGCTACTTCAAATTTAGTATTGTGTACCAAGTATTGCAGCTAGTGGACCATTCTAATTAATTTCTACTACAAGCGTAATAAATATTGGAAGAATTTAGAATAATAAATTAGCCAGCTTCAAGTGTAAAGTAATTGTGCTTTCTGTTCACCGATGCATCGGTTGATGCTTTCTAGGAATAGTAAGTGAGAGTATTCAATATGTATTTACACATATAAAAGCACATATTCTTTATTTACGTTACATGAATTTTGCGTATAAATAGAGTAAAATGTGTTAGCTTGAAGCGTGAGAATATGTAAAGAAATTTGTGAAAATATAAAAACAAATTGAGACGTATAACATAAAGATTTATACGGTTCGGCTTCATTGCCTACATCGGAATCAATACTTAGAAGATGTTTCATTAAAAATAATCAAAGTTTACAATCAGTTAAAGGTTTCATGACACTCAAGCTTCTCTAATATTTAGTGACCTAATTTATCTATTATTTCACATCTCTCAAAATCTTGAAATGATTAAACACGAGATTATTTCAAGAATAAAAAAAACCTCATAATGTTTTACACATAAACTCTCTTTGATATTTAACGGAAAAATATATATAGGTTGGTAGTTGATTTAGGAAAATATTTTTAAATTATAAAAATAATTTCCCAGATTTTGTAAAGGAAAGAGAAATATCTGTTTGGATTTTTTTTCATATATTCATTCTCATAATAAAAGTATTTTTAAGTCGTAATAATAATTTAATTATAATTTTTTTATCCATGCTAAAAAAAATTCTACAATGTACATTTTTGAAACTTACAATATCAGAATAACATTTCCATGAAATGATACTAAAATCAATCTTATTGAATCTTAAAGATATAAGATTTTAATTTGATTTTTGTTTATTTCAAAAAAATGATGTTGAAAGGAACCTACATATCTATTCTAATATCACTATCATCTTCATCAATGGAGAAACATCATTTTAGAGAATATTGAATTTCCTGCCTTGTCATTATCCAACTTCTAATCATACCCAATTAGCATTTGTAGAAACTCATTTTTCTTACACAAGAACTCCAAACTTAAGGTCTTCTATGTAGACCCATCTCACCAGGTTGAGTTAATATGATTGGTTAACTAGTGGGCATTTGGAGAAAATAAAAAGCTTCAATTATTAGAGAGCATATACAGTATACAATCTCTATCAATTCTATTTACTTTGGAATATAAATTGATGGTTTAATAAGCAGTCATATATTGAAAAAGACCTTTGTTGACTTTTGATACGCAATTGATTGCCCTAAATTTTAAGCAGTGGTCATAAATGGATAGTTTAAAGAAAATTGTTCTCTTTTTTCAAATCTCACTTTTTGAAAAGGGTACTGAACAAAAGATGTTTTATTAATTTTTTTTTTCATTTTAAAGTCAAAATTTTAAATTATAATAGGGGAGTCACCTATACAATTCGATATTTATAATCATTTTAATATTACATTATATATTGCTAATTATTATGACATAATGATGAAGGCAAAGAGAGGACATAATATCATGAAAAAAAAAAAGGAAAAAGAGAAAAGGCACGTCATGGTTCAAATTTCAGCTTTGGATGCTCATTCTACCACTCACGTAAGCACTTTACGAAGTGCTTGCTCATGTTCATCACAAAAGCCAACCCTTCTCACCGACACTCCCCAATTTCTGCCACGCGTCCTCACATAATTCACACAAACCATCACTAGCCTTTTTTTTATTGGATTGCATTTTTGCTAGATAAAGCAAACAATAATACTTGTGGAGCCATATCTTGAAAGATCTATTCTTTGGAATGGAAAGGGCACATTATTTAATTAAAATATGTTATACATGGTAAATCTTATTATATTTTACTTTATATAAATTGTGCTCTTGAGAAAAATATTAGAATAACTTTTATAAAATCGGTTAACTGTTATATTCTGAAAAGTTATTCTCAAATGTTTTTCAAAATGAAAGATCGAAAGAAACTGAAGATGCTTTATCTTCAAATTTTGTTTGTTTGTTTGAAATTGGATATCAAATATGTAAAAGGAGTATCATGTGTTACTCTCTAGAAGATACTCTCTAAGTCTAGCTAGGGTTATAAATTAAGTGGAAGCACCATCTAACAACGTGTGTGTGTGTGAAATTGAGTGGAGAAAGAAAGGAAAATTCCATAGAAGATTATGATAAGGACCTCAAAATTGGCTTTATTTTGTGTGGTGGGATAAGATAGTAGAGAGGAGATGAAGAAAGTTCCAAAATTGTTGTATGAATACAGGCTTTATAGTCTTGGAGGCTCCACCTCCACTCCTCTTAAGTTCCCTTTTGACATTGAGTTTGAGGATCTTCAATGTGCCTCCAAAACCTTTTAGTTTCTTCCTTCTATTGTCCCCTCTACCAAAATTTTTTGTAACTCCTTATGTAGCTTTCCACTATAGATAATTTAACTTTTTTATTTTTATTTTTATTTTTTTGTCTTACCCTTCATGTAATTAAGATAGAAGGAGGTGATTTTTTAGTTTTTTTTTTTTTGAAGAGAAATCATCTTGTATTACTTTAAAATTACCTATCATACTTGTTTAAACGTACTAATTTATTATGTTGTTAATTTGATAATATTATTGAATCAATATTGACGATGAATTGCATGCTTAATTACCAATCTAAGTTATCTAACAAATGGAATAGTTTGATAATATTACTAAATCAACATTATAATAACTCTTAAAGTCAATATAAGTCATAATATCATACAATAAAGAAATAAAAAACTTGAATGATGTTGCGAATTCTAAAAGCAATCAAATTTTTTTTTTGGATTTTTCCAAGAAAAATCATAAAGAAATAAAGACTTGATAAAAATGATGTTTCGAATTCTAAAAGAAATAATTCTTTTTGGCTTTTTCCAAGAAAATTCATAAAGAAATAAAATGTTTATATCCATGTCATACTACGATAAACCAATTTGATTTTCTTTTTGTTATTTGATCAAGGATCGATCGCATTTGAAATCCATACTGATATAGAGTATGATAAACAAATTTAATCTTTCTCAAACTACGTGACAATAAGTAACATCGATTCCACAAAACCCAGATTAGCATATTATTTTATTTTCAAACCCATTTCGGATTTCATCAAACATGAATTAACTAATCACAGCCCACAACTCACAAGCAACCCCTTTCACAAGAAAGCAATGATAATAATAAAAAAAACTTATAGGCAATCCCCAAAACGAGGGAGGAAGAGTGACAGGATATTGCAAGGCTACACTGGCGTGCCGGCGTGCGCACTAATTAAACCAACGAAGTCGAGAACGAGGGCCCAGGGTTGCACGAGACCGCGCCGAAAGCTTTTTTTAATTCAACGCCGCTCCCTCCTGCCTTTGCTTGCGTCTCACCTAACTGTAGCCTACCCACGCACTTTGTTTGCCATTTAATTTAATAATAGGAAAGTGAGTGAGTGAATGCTAGTAGTGATAGAGATGTCGTAGGCACAACGGTGCAATTTAAAGCTGGACTTGTTGAATTTAAAATGCTTTACTTAGTTTAGTTTACTAATCAATCCATCACGTTTGTGGTTGGACGATGGTCTTTAATTTGTGATTTAATTAAAAGTAGGAGGCAAGATTATTATATTGCTCTCGTAACGTTATATACATTTTGAATACGATAAGATATCGTATCATCAATGTGTTAAGTTAGTAATGCTCTTTCACATGAATTTTAGTTTTAAATGATTTATTCGTTATGTTGATTGGTTAATTAATCACTTAGATGTATGAATAGCTTAATAAGCATATAGTATTCGATGATGGAATTTATGATTTAAAAAGAACAACTCAAAGGATTTTTGTGTGATTAAATGTTGATCTATGATTTGTTGCGAGAATTAGTTTTGGTAAAACTTATTCAACTCGAGTTTGTCTATGTTATAACCCCATTTTTTTATTTTACGTTTACAAACAAAATATTAGTGTAATACCTTATTTTTTTTATTTCTCTTAAATATAAATTAAAATCTAATTAATTTCGATTAATTTGCAAAACAACCATTGAAAGGAAATTTTGTCGAAGGTTAACAGCCAAACCCGTGAAATTAGATTTACTCGAATCACTTTTCTCCACTTGGAAAGGAGAAAGAAGTAATCTTTATGATTTTCAATGAAATGATTCCTCCTTGTCTTTTGAGCCTAATTCTTGTGATTAGATTCCCTATCAAGTAATTATCTATCTTGGATTTTTTTTAAAAAAGCACTTAATTTATAAGCAATTCCAATTGTTTAATCACTTTAGTTGGTCTATGAATGAGTTGGCTCATAAACAAACATAAGATAACGAACAGAAAAACAACAAACCAACCATGAGCATACAACTCTACCCATTTTCTTCGACCACAAATTAGCATCTTAAACAAATGAGCTTTCTAGCAAATACAATCTAAAAAATTGGCGAACCCAAATACTAAATTAAATGTTGTTTGAAGCATCTGTTGTTGATAAGGTAGGGACTTTTCTAGATCATCAAAAGCATTTGTATGATCTAAAAATAATTTGATCTCTTTCTATAAGATATGGTTAAACAATGACCAATAAGAATAGAAGCATATATTCCAATGCAAGATATAAGCTAGCTAGGCTTGATTATGACTATTTCATCACATGTGAAGAAGCCTTGTGTGTCGCTATACACTTCATGTGACACCTAATACTTGTAAAACTTTGGTGATACGTGTCATGTACAGATGTATCATGTGACACCTAATTAACCTTTTGTTTAGGGGTCATATTTTATTTCATGTGACTATACTAATTGTTTTAGAAGTAAAATAATGGCATGCCGTACCTGGAAATATTGGGTACATGTGTAAATTTTTTATTTAAAAAATGCACTTATTTTATAAGCAAATTCTAATTGTTTAATCACCTTGGTTGGTTTGAGGGTCAATTTGGAAATACTTTTATTGCCCAAATAGACAATTATTTTTATAGAAAAAGCAATCTAACGTATTTGGAAATACTTTTATACTATTCTAAAAATAAGTTAGTTTTATAAATATTCACTGCTTTTGGATGATAGATTATACTTCTAAAATATAAAAAATTAGAATTATCCTTATAAAGAATTTAAAAACACAAAATATTTAGATTATGCTGTTGACATATTACATAAAATACTTTTTTTATAATTAATATTTATTAAATTTAATAAATATATATTCTAATTATAAATTTATTTTATTTCAAATGTATTTATTTACTATGCTTTTATAAATTTTAAATTATTTAATAGATAAATGTCTATTTTGGAATTATAATATTAATTTTAAACTATTTTTTTGGCATTAGATTAAATTAAAAAATAATTTTAACTTTGATTGACTATAAAATTCCTATCCTTTAATTAAGTATTTAAAATATTTTTAATATTTATATTAATATAAAATTGTAAATTATTTGTATAGAAATTATTAGAAATAATTAAAAAAAACTTGATTATAAAATATTAATAATTAAATGTTATAAAGGTATAATATACATGTCTATTTTGGTCTTTTATATATAATAAAAGCAAAAACAACAATAATGTCAAACACCTCTAGTTTATTTTATAAGCTACTTATTTCTCCAGTAAAGTAGAAACTGCTTATTTTCGAAGCAAAAACAATACCAATTTCTTTGTATATATAATAACTATTTGTATATATTTCTTCGTTGCATCTTCTATTTTAATATTTTTAATAATGAACAATGGTCAAACTATATAGACAAATTAATCTTCAAAGAATCCAAATCAAAATGGGCTGCTCTGAAAGACTCAAATTGTTTTAATACTCAAGCTTTGGTTGTCTCAGGTTGACATTAATTGCTACCAGTGATCGCTTTTAAGGTTTACAGAGAAGAGAAATAGTATTATAATAATAATTAATAATTGATTATTCTAACCTGTGGTTATTCATTAATTATAATATTCCAATCACATGTAATTTCCTCGGCGTGATGGGCTCTCAGTCATTAACAATATAATTACTTCAATTAGTTTACGTAATCATTCTACATTATTCCACTGTTTCAATTCAGCACATTCCATGATTTCTGTGCATGGTCAAAGCTCTCAAATTAATAATTAAAGTTTTCAAATTATGCTGGGGATTCGATTCTATCACACAACTAGGAACATGTATAATATTTCACATAATTAAATGAAATAATTAGCTTGTATACTAAATACTTTATTAAAGTATTGAGTTGGAAATTTGAAAAAGAAAATTACAAAAAAAAAAAAAAAGTTGATTGCCACACTCTTTACCTAACCACGATAGTGTTTGGGACAAGAAACGCCAATTGATAAGAATTGATCCTTGATTGAGGTCGATGTGGGATACTATGTGTTTGGCATTTTGCTACATGCATAACAAAAAAGGAAAAGAAAAGCTTTGTTAAATTGATAGAGCTTTCCAGCTCGAGTGCCTACATCAGTGGCATCTCAACCACAAAATTAGCATACACTTATCTAAACCACCAACCACTTGGATTGATCATTGGCTTTTTTATACATTATAAATTGGATTAATCATAGATAAACTCTTTCTCTTATCATCATTGAACCCTCTTTATGCAACCTTTCGGTTTTCATTAAAAAGAGTGTTTGCTTGCTCAAGGGTCCACTGCTTCAATCTTTTTAAATTATTGTAAACTTTGTCGATTCAATAGATTATTCATAAACCCTTTTGAGAGTCTGATTAAATCAAAGTCTCAACCCTCAACTAAGAGTCTGTGTGTTTACCCAATTTCCAGGAATGAATAGGTGTTTTATATGGTCTTAGGCATGTTATGATTTGACGACGATGTTACTATATTCATTTAGTTCGGCAATGTTAACAAATAGGGTTTATATTTGTGCATGTAAGAGTAAACAAAGTCATGTAAAAGTTTTTTGATGTTTTAAGATCTATTTTGATTTTATATTCACGCAAAATTAGGTCCATAAAAACTGCAAAATTAATGCTTGTATGAGAATAGTTAATTTAATATCAAGTAGGATATGAAAGTTGAGGGATGTGAAGAATTGCGGCTACAACTGGGTTTAAAGATAAATTTATAATTAATAAAAGCATTAAAATGAGGGTCCTTCAATTCAGTAGTGGGGGCAAATAGCACAGCTTTTGTTCCAATTGTAGTGACTCCATAGACCAATCGAAATTTTTTTTTTTGGGCTAAATAACATGGGCTAGGCTAACCGAAGCTGAGTCAATCGACTGCATCGACCCAAAAGCAATGAGAGGTTTTTTAGCATTTAAAACTGGTTCTGATACACCATCTTTGAATTGAAGTGTTGAATTGCAGCTACAATGAAGGAAGAATGAAATTGAAGATGATTTAATTAAGGTTTAAAGCATGTGGGTGTAAAAAGATTTTATAAAAAATAAAAAATATATAAATGGTTAATTTTTATTTAAATGTTGGTTTTTAAGTAATTTTGTTTAAAGATAAATTTATAATTAATAAACGTACTAAAATGAGGGTCCTTTAATTCAATAGTAGGGGCAAATAGCACCAATTCTTGTTCCAATTGTATTGATTCCATAGACCAATCGAAAATTTTTCTTGGGCTAAACAACATGGGCTAGGCTAACCGGAGATGAGTCAATCTACTGCATCGACCCAAAAGCAATGAGAAGTTTTTTAGCATTTAAAACTGGTTCTGATGCACCATGTTTGAATTGAAGTGTATCAAACAATATGTTAATCCTTCAAAATCGTAATTAAATTCTTTGATTTGAGTGGTAATAAAAAATCAACAATATGCTATCGCATAATATGATTGAAAAAGATAAATTATAATAAGATATGAGAAATATACAATCAAAATAAACGATAGTAGGGTGGGTTTATATAATGAAATTGTAAGTTGTAAGGATGGTCAAGAATCTAGATATTATGTCCCTTGATTCACATGAATGGTAAGAACTGAAAAATAACAAAAACAACCCAAACAAAACCTAAATAAAATGGCTCAAAAAACCCTTTATTTATTTATAGTAGAAACTAAATACAAAGATAATATAGAACAAATAACACTAAATCTTAATACATGATAATATTAAAATAATTTTACATAAATTTGAATAAAAGTATTGTAGTAAATAATCCCAGGAATTAATTACAATAATATATTAAATGATCAATTAATATAACAATAATATTAAATGAACAAAATAATAACTGAACATTAATAAAACAAGACAACTTAATACTGAAGATTTTCACCCTTACGGACACGTGCAAGGGAGAGTCTCTAAGCTACACATTCTAATACATTAAGACTATGTAGCTCTATATAAACAAATTTTGTTCTTTATACTGTTCTCATATGGGATAAGTAATTTTTCTTTAAATTTTTTTCACCTCATGTAGGCACACTGAGTAATAATTTTTTATTTACCCATTCATTATTTTGAGCATATGAATATATGATTATGAAGTTCTCGTGGAGAAAAATTCAAATCTATCGAGAAAATCCACTAACATGAAGTGAATTTTCGAGGCTCGGTTTGGTTATGAAGTTTGGAATTTTGTTTTAGATTTCTTTGCTTGCAAATGAAAATAGAAGATTGATTTATGTGTTTTTTTAGAGAATTTATAGTAGAAAATTTATTTGGTTATATGTTTTATAATGAGACGGAGCTATTGCACCCAATAAAGTGTTATGAACACCCATTTATGAGTGAAATATTATGTTACAAAGTTACCTATTTAGCAATTTAGTAGTAAGGTCAAATAATTTATTTAAATAAAATATAACTTGATTATCAATCTTATCATAAGACTTAATTTTTTATTTATTTATTTTTATTTATTTATTTTTTATTTTTTTAAAAGAAGCAAAAACAAAAGGATGAATTTGATAAGTTGGAGTGAAAAGAAGATAAGTTTCAAGTTTGTCAACGAAGAGCAAGCAAAATAGGGTTTTATGATAAAGTGAATGAGAAAAGGAAATGTATTATCATTTATTTAAATTAATTGTTCTTAAAAATAAATTACTTATCCTTAGTCGTAAACTATTTAATGGGTATTTTAGTAATATGAATTTTTTTTTATTTTTAAATAGGGGTTTAGAGTAGTTTTTTGGGTGCAAATATCCCCAACCTTTCAATTATTTTATATTTTATTATGATTTTAAGTATTTTTGAGATTATATTGAAAATTAAATTAGTCCCTACTCTAATAATAAACAACGAAAAGAAAAACCATTAGCAATAGCATATGCTTCTCCCACTTGCCAGTAACGACTAATGACCCATTTAATTGTGAAAATCTTAAACTTAATCTGCTTTTGATTCCTTCTTCAGCTTTTCAAACGTCAACTTTTACAACTTTGTTATCTTCCTAGCAAAATAAATTATTAATGAGTGGTTGTGTGATAATGTTCATGATACCGCGTTTTTTCAATAAATTATTTATCTCATTAGAACAGAACAAAGATTGTAGATGCTAATTATAATATTCATTCTTTAAAGAGAGTCAATTAATTACGTTTAGCGAAAGCAAATGATGTATTTAATTATCATATTTAACGAAAAGTAGATGCTTAATTCTATGATGATTCATTAATTTAATTTACTAATTAATGAATTAGTTTAGAGAGTTGGTGGGAATTTGAATCAGTTCATATGAAGTCAGAAGATGATTGATTTAATCAAGAGATTGCAACATCCATATTAATATATAGCTCAATCGTATATTGATCATACCCTACAATCTTGTAACTTTTCATTCTCTGAATCGCACTTACTCAAAACAATTTCATACAAAAACATGGCAGAACTATTTGTCTCTGTTATTGCTGACAAAGTTTTGGGTAAGCTAGGATCCCTTGCTTATCAAGAACTTTGCTTGGCTTGGAGCGTCAAAAATGATGTACAAGAGCTTGCAAACAAATTAACCATGATCAAAACTGTCCTTTCGGACGCCGAGGAACAGCAGGCTCATAATCCAAAGCTCAAACTTTGGCTGGAAAAGCTCAAGGAGGTCTGCTATGATGCAGAAGATGTGCTGGACGAAATTGAGGTTAAAGCTCTGCGGAAGCAAGTTATTGTAAAATATGGGAGCATTACTAGAAAGGTATGCAACTTCTTTCCAAGCCCAAAATCACTAGCTTTCCGTTTTAAGGTTGGCCATAAGATTAAGGAGCTTAAAGAGAGATTAGATCAAATTGCAGCTGATAAAACTAATTTTGATCTCACTGAGAGAGTTGATAGGAATAAACACGTAATCAGCAATGACAGGGAAACCCATTCCTTTGTGTATGCTTCAGATGTTATTGGTAGAGATAAAGATAAAGAAGATATCATAAAACTATTAATGGACACAGCTGATGGTGATAATATTTCTGTCATTCCTATAGTTGGAATTGGAGGTTTAGGAAAAACCACCCTTGCAAAACTAGTTTACAATGATAAAAGGGTAGATGAATGCTTTGAATTGAAAATTTGGATATGTGTTTCAGATGAATTTATTGTGAAACATATAATGATTGATATTGTCAATTCAATCACGGCTAGAAAATGTAGGAACATGAATTTGGATGGATTACAGAGAATCTTAAGAGAGACTTTGAGAGATAAAAAATATTTACTTGTAATGGATGATGTTTGGAACGAGGATTTTAACCTATGGATTGAACTCAGGAACTTATTGCCTAGAGGTATTAATGGAAGTAAAATTATAGTAACTACACGTAGTAATCAAGTTGCCTCAATCATGGGCACTATTCCTACTTACAAATTAGAGGGTATTTCCCATGAAGAATGCTTATTGCTGTTTGTTAAATGTGTATTTAGAGAAGGGCAAGAAAAGCAATATCCCAATCTAATAAAAATTGGGGAAGAGATTGTAAAGAAATGTGGAGGTGTTCCTTTGGCAGTGAGAACGTTGGGTAGTCTACTACATTCATCGAATGATGAAAGTGACTGGAAACGTGTAAGGGATAGTGAGATTTGGAAATTAGAGCAAAAAAGCAAAGATATTTTACCGGCTTTAAGACTTAGTTATGATCATTTGCCATCTTACTTAAAACAATGTTTTGCTTATTGTTCTATTTATCAAAAAGATCATATATTTTATAGTTATACCTTGATTCAATTTTGGATGGCTCATGGGCTTCTTCAATCCTTTGACAAAAATCAGGATTTGGAAGATATTGGCATGCAATATTTAAAGGAACTTATTTCCCGATCTTTCTTCCAAGATTTGGGAGAAGAAGTATATGGAATGTTTTATAGATTTAAAATGCATGATCTTATGCATGACTTAGCAGTCTCATTGATGAAAAGTGAGTCCCTAACAGTGACATCCAGAAATCAATCTATTCCCAAAACAGTCCGACATATAACATTTGTTGATGCTGAGGCTCTGGAAAAGGATCTTCCAACCTTGTTATCTAGTTGTCATGCGAGAACTGTTCTCTCTCATGTCAAGGGGAGGGAACCGAGCCTATCATTTGCTGAATCACTCATCCCAAGGTTGAAGTTCTTGCGATGTCTAGATTTACATGTTTACAATATAGAAGTACCTGTGGAAAAGAATATTGATAATTTAAAGCATTTGAGATTTCTTTGCTTATTAGGAAATTGCAAAATCAAGAAATTACCAAACTCTGTATGGAAGCTACATAGTTTACAATGTATATCACTTTCTGGATGCAAGGAATTAGAGGAGTTGCCTAGAGACATAAGGTATCTAATCAATCTCAGATTTCTCATCTTAACAACAAAGCAAAGAAGTCTGCCACGGAATGGAATTGGCTGCTTGAATTCGCTTCGGTTTTTGTTTTTTGCTGATTGTGACAATTTAGAAAATCTGTTGGAAGATATCAATCATCTCAAAGTCCTTCAAACACTAATAATTGAGGGATGCCCAAAGCTAGTCTTGTTACCACATAATATAAAATACCTAAGCAAATTAGAGAATCTGGTATTGGTTGACTGTGAAAGCCTTGCCCTTGATTTGAGGAGAGAATCAGTATCAAGGGAGGACCATCATCAAGAACTCAATAGCACAGGGCCTCCTCTCCGAATGGTTTGGATTAAAAGATTACCAAAGTTGGTGGAATTGCCTCAATGGCTTCTTCAAGGCACTGTCAAGACCTTGCATATTCAAGATTGTTCCAAATTCAAGGCACTACCAGAGTCAGTTCAAGATCTCAAATCACTTGAAGTTCTTCATATCGAGGATTGTCCAGAATTGTCAACTTTGCCGGAGAATATGAATTGCCTAACCGCTGTTAGAGAATTAACAATTCGAGCCTGTCCTAAACTGGTTGAAAGATGTGAACCGGAAAAAGGTGAAGATTGGCACAAGATTGCCCATATCCCCAATGTTCAACTCATCAAACCAAGCAATTAACTAGATACGGTTAATCAATCTCTCTCTTAAAATTCGGTTTGATGCATAAGAAAAAGATTTGAACTGCTAGAAAACCAATCTGTAAATAAGTGTGGCTTTGCTGATACAAAATTTACTTTGGGAGCATGTTGAATACTATAATTAGATTAATTTGATCTAACTTTGGTACACAATGAATATAATGCTACTTTTTGAAAAGAAATTTACTAAAATTGTTGGTTATCTCCACCTATCTTTTGAGCATTGCAGACTTAATCTTCACAGCGTTCTTGACAGCTAGCTCTATCAGTGGAGGTATTTATGTTAGTTTAGGGCACTTTCTTCTCATTTGATATGTTCTGTAGCAAGGAAAAATCCATTGATTTAAATAGAGTCATAATAGTAATAGAATCAGAGGAATTGTTTTTGTAGTTTTGTTGTCATTGGTGTTCAACCAGCAATTTTTTTTTTTCTTGACTGTTTCTTCTCACCTCTGCTCAATCAGTGATTAAATTTTCCTTATTCCTAAAAGTATGAATCTAACAGATATTTTAAGACAATAATTTCGGAATGATTCTCCAGTGTTGAGCCATTAGACATGATTGAATGATATATACTTTGATACTAAAATCAAAATTGAAATTATAGTGGTAATTTCTTGATTCATACCTCCAAATCATAATGCTACTATCAATAAATTTAAGACTTCACCAAATTCCAACTGTCATCCTTTGGCTCTCTATGCAGGATATACACTCAAGACTGTTGATGGTTTACAAGAAACAGAATTTCATGAATGCTAGAAAGTCAGACTGATGACTGATTTAAGGACTCAAGGCGATGCAATGTTTCCCCATAAATCTCTATTGATCAGGATATTAGTTATCTCTGAGAACAATGCTGATGCAAATTGCAAAAGCAGAGAACAACCAAAGAGGAAAGCTTGGATTACAATCACTCCACCAAAACTAAGTGGCTGATGATTCATAGTACAATGAATATCCCCGAAAATTCTATACATGGGTTTTTTGTTTGCAAATTCATACTTACGCTTTTAGGTACTTGGCGAATTTGCAAAAATTTGTTCAGAAGTGATGAAACAGTAAAATGAACATACAGAGTAAATGAACCATCAAGGTTCTCAGAATTTTTATTTATCAGTCTGGAGTTGTAGCAATGTCTGACTTAAGGCTAATAATTCTTGGATTTAGAATGAACAATGTTTTCGTGTGCTTTGATCAAGTAGAATTTTGGTTTAAACTACCGCAGTTGGGATAATATTTTTTTACAATATCAGTAAACATTTAATTATACTAAATTAAATTGAGTAGCCCTGCAAGTAACATTTTCTTTGAGAGAACTAAAGTTGGCGCATTTGCAATTTGCAGTTGTCAAAAGTTTTGCATCTGATGCTCATGGGAAACATCATTTCAAGCCTTAGTATGCTAATTCTTCGGTCATTGGATCTGGGGAAGTTTTGATGGGTTAAAGTCTGATGAGTAATACATGTTCAGCACTTCTCTTTCCAAGATAGAATATTGATCTGAAGTGTTCCAACCTCTTCTTCCAACTTTTTCTTCTGTCATATTCAGTAGTAACATATCTCAGAAACTAAACAAGGTAAAAATTACCACATGAAGAGCACCAAATCTATAACTTTAACTTTTACTTGTCTGAGAGTGCTTATGTCAAATGATTACTTATTTCTGTGTGTGTAATCTCAGTTGTTTTGATTTCCAGAATCATGCTGTGAAGATTAAGTCATGCAATGCCCCAAATAGGCAGAGATAACTAACATTTTTTAGTGAATTTCTTTTAAAAAAGTAGCATTAAATTCATTGTGTACCAAAGTTGGAATTAATAGCAGTGATGATATTCAACAAGCTCCCGAAGTAAATTGTATATGTAATGCCACACTTATTTTTCAGATAAAACTACTTAGTGGAAAGCATTTCAGGAATAAAAGCTGACCCACACTACTGACCCTTAAATTCAAAGACACTGATATATAATCCAATATAAGCCATCAATACCTTCTCCACGGCTGTTTTTTGTAAAAACTTCAAGCATTCAGTCCACTGATAGTTTCTTGTCTAGATGGCAAAAACAAAGGAAAGAAAAAGAAGATCTCATGCAAAAACAAAGAATATTTAATGTTGTTCTATGTAAGAAAAGTAACGAGCTCTGATACCACTTGTAAGGAAATTATGCGGAAACAAATAACATCAAGATTGGTAAAATTCAAACAACAAAAAGAGAAAAAATATTTAACATGGTTCGGCTTCAATTGCCTACATCCACGGACGAGGAGATAAATTCACTAGATCATAAGTATGTAAGAGTACAAGAGATAACACACCATACATGTGCTCTACCAAATACCAACATGATAACAAATGGTGCTCTACCAAATACCAACCCGATAACAAACATATTAGCGCACGAAGGCTTACTATCATTCAGCCTGAAAGTATTCTACCCGATGCCTAATATAACAGAGCAACATGCTCCATTGGTGTTGAACCGAATATCTACTCTTAAAATACTAAGGGCATTTACCCCTTATGTCTAGCTCTCATTTCTCACATCTCTTCGTTAACTTGAACTGATTGATTCTCAACCCTATATTTATAGGTGTATATGGAGATCTTCTATTCCTAATAGGAGTCTAATAAGAGCAGAACTCCTATTGATACAATAATTCTATTTTCCTATTCCTTCTATCAATCTTATTTCTTATAGGAGTCAACTAGTATAATAAAAGTTAACCATAATTAGGAAAATAGAATTCTAATCAAAAGCAAATCATAAAACCGAATCCTAAAAGGATTTTTTCAAGAAGTAGGATTCAGGTCACACTCTAACATTCTAAAATTACCTTCATGGATTTCAGTTCATCTAGTGTGGCAAGGATGTCTATCACCCTTTTGGGATCCAACGCAATGTTCTCCAAGCTTTCATTGCATCCGTTGTTTCTTCATCATTTCTCTTCTTTCTCTCATTGACTTCTGATACATCTGATTACAGTTCAACTTGGTAGTAATCACTCTTCTTGCAATTAACAAACCCAAGTAAACATTATTTGTAATTCAAGGCTAATTTAACTAAGCAATTTTTACCTCGAATTGAAGAGAATCAAAATACATTTCATAGATGCTAATCAACATTTTCCTGATGTAACACAGAAAATTGAGCAGCAAAGATATGAAATTTTAATAACAAGAAAAACACGTTCCTTGACCATTTTCAGAAATATTTTTTGGAAAAAAAGAAAAAGAATCATTTAAATCACCAGTTATGATACAAAATCTAAAGGAATTAGAGGTTAGAGAAGAAGAGTTCTGTACCGGTTGCTGGTCATCTGGGATGAAACCGACACATGCTCATGCTGCATATATTATTGACATTTCTCAAACCAAGGGCATAAATATTCACCTAAATTTTAGAGTCCATAGAAGCTTCCATTTCCAAATGAACCGACGACATATTAAATAAGTTGGATGTAAAAATGGGCCGAGCCCGAAAACCTGACACTCTTAATACCTCTAGAGTAAACTACATGATCAATTAAGCCAAAATTTTACTTCAAAGATGACAAAAAGCCCTACCATATTAAACATATTTATAGTACATGTTGTGCGCGGAAGCACCAAATGAACCCAAATACACACAGGCTAAAATGTGCAGAAACTAAAGTGCAGAAAAATC
>JANKKB010028882.1:0-17577 GCA_026225775.1 Bursera palmeri | reverse complement strand
CACATTAATAGCACTTAAAGTGTAAAAACAATGATTTAAACTCTTAATAAACATACACTTTTAAGTGCTAATCAAGGGTTGAATGCTAACATTACACATGGGGTTGAATTTCAACCTTACTATACTTTTGAAGAAATTTGCAAATTGGCCATCGAAGTGGAGGAGCAAAAGAAGTTGCAAAAAGTCTTTTCAAGGCTGAAGAACCTTCCAAGAATATTCTTCCATATCCTATACCCGAATCCATTGCCAAGGGTAAGGAAAAAGAAAAATTTGTTGATGAGCTTACTTGTGATGTTATTCCTATAAATGCTTGTCACTTACTTTTGGGTAAACCTTGGCAAAATGATTATAAAAGTTGTGCATGACGGTAAAAGAAACATTTATTCATTTAGGTAGAACAAGATAACCATCAATCTAGTACCCCTTAAGCCAACTCAACTCCATAAAACAAACCAAAAAGAAAGTGCCCATGAGAACAATATGGTTTTGAATGGTAGTCAAGTAAAAAAAGCTATCACCAAACATGATCCTATTCTTACTCTACTTGAGACCACAACAGAGAGCTTAGAGATTGGGTTACCAGGTTTTCCATCTAAGGTAGAACCCTTAATTAAAGAGTCACATGTTGTGTTTTCCTTAGGATTTCCACCCAAATTACCACCCGTGGGAGATAGTGATCATCAAACCGACCTTTTACCCAAAGCTCGAATCCCAAACACAATCCCATTTGTTTGCCACCCACCAAAATCCAAAGAAGTACAAAGGCATGAAGAAAAATTGATTACAAGGGAGTATGAAGAGAAAAATGTAAATCCTTGTTCAATTCCGATTTTGTTTGTGCCGGAAAAAGAAGAGAGCCATATGTTGAATGCTAACAATGGAACCATAAATAATGTTACCATCAAGAGTGGATGTTCTCGTCCAAAGCTTGATGAATTCTTTGAAGAGATACATGGTTCTACATTAGGCTCTAGTGTTGAGTTTAATCTGCGGTATACTACTTGGTTAGAATTCCTTCCTTCCTTCCTTTTCATTGGTTTCAAATTGCAAACAAGGAATTCATAATTTGATTGTGGATACCCCATTCAAGAGATATTCTTTGTTAACAAATTTTGATGTTAGAATGCTTGAAGTTAAACTAATGAAGAAATATGGGTTTAAAGAAGTTATATGGATAATCATGGTTTATTGTTCAAGAAAAGTTGTTGAAGACTTTTCAATCCAAGATGAGTTTCTTTTTAAGAGAAACAATTTGTGCATAAGAAAAGAAATATTTGGGGAGTTCTTTGATAGAGAGTTCCATAAGGAAGACCTTCATGATTTCTTGGGTGTCAACAAGACACTAGAAAATTTGAGGGAGCAATTATTTAGGTTTGAAAAACAAAATGAGATGAAAGCCATTGTGGATAGATATGAAATATGTCCAAGGGCTAGAAGCCATTTCAAATCGGATCTATACTTTCCTCTTCCTTTTCCAAAGCGATCATGGGAAAATTGAAGCATGAGTTCTATTGTGTCCTCACCTAAGACCCAAAGAGATTGCATGGTGTTACTTGAAGCTTACAACCTGCAGGATTTAAGGGCAAATCCTTCTCAACTAGGGGAGTTTGATGCATACTGCATCCCACTTTTCATTTCGTACAAGCCTAGAAGATCAAAGTTGAGTCCCCAAATCCAAATTCGATAGGATTGTATAGCCTACTAAATAAGAATCTCTTTTGCACTTTAATTACTGTGATTTTATTGTAATTTGTCTTTGTGTCATTTGTTGTAATTTCATTTGTATTTGTTGTATTTAGTTGTAAGCTTTATATTTGTATTTTATAAATATTTTGTTAAGCTTGTAAGGGCCAAAATGTATAAGAGTCTATAGGGTTATTTTAATGCATGAAACCCAATCCGCCCATGATGTGTCTAAGTATGGTATTGGTTCAGTTATATTGGTTTTGCTCACCTGTTGATCAATCAAGACCAAAACAGAGAGTTCGCCCAGAATTACAAGAAATGCCACTGACGGATTTTACTCACTTGTTGATTAATCAAGATCAAGACAGAGAGTTCACTCATAATTACGAGAAATGCCACTGACAAATCTTACTGACCTGTTGATTGATCAATCAGAGGGCTCTTCTGGAATATCAAAGAAGCTCAATTCGGTTCAAGCTTTAAAGGCCTATCAATTGGAAGCAATGTAATTTAATTGAACCATAATTAATTGAATTACAAAGCCTCCTATTTGAGAGGTTAATTGTCCTTCCACTTTTGATATTATGTAGTGTAAAATATTGTGTTGCACTAGGTAAAAATTAACTTAGTCTTTTCTATCCTTGTAGAAGTCCTCCCATAAAAGGCTTCTTTTATCATTGTAAAAAAAGATTTTTGATGAATTATGAAATGAAAAACACTTTGTGTGTTGAAGAGAGACTCTCTCTTGTTTTTCTTCCTTTATCCATTTTCCAAGCCAAAGAAATAGTGGTAAAAAACTTCAAGTTGGTGGACCTAATCCTTTATGCTTGAAGGCTTCAAGTTGGTGGATTTCCTTTTTACTTGAAGTTTAAATTGACACTTATCTATTTATCTTGTAAGTTTTTTTATTTTTCTTTGTGTTTAAGTTTGTTGTTGAAGAATGTTTATTTAGCTTGAAGTTGAACCGATTATTGTTATTGAATATTGAGAGTATTGTTGTTATGTTGATGTTGAATTGATTAGAAATCAATTGGTGATTATTTGAAGTATTTTTATTGAAGTTTCAATTGAGTTTTAATGGTTGGAAGATTTGTGTTGTTAGTTTAGGCTTGAATATTATTATTGTTAAGGTTGTTTTAAGAGTTATTTGGAGTATTTATTGATGTTAAGGTTAATTATTTTATTTAAGTTTCAATCTCACTCAAATGTTGGAAATGCATGATCCGAAGTGCATCAAGCATGGTCAAATAATGCATCAACACCTTCATCATGGAGACTCATCATGCACACGAAATGGGGATGATACTTCATTCCAATCACTAAAGAAAAGAAAATCTTAGAAGAAACATAATCCAATTAGCTTGTGACATAAGCTTGCGGTTCTCTTATCAAGCCTCTCCCAAAGCACTTCCTGCCCAATATCACCTGAATTACATCTACGTAAGACTTATCAAAACAATATTATCGAAAGTCAAACAAAAGGCTGAATTTGTTGTCAACATAAGTATAATCAATTATAATTGAAGATAAACTCTTGCTTGCTACTGAAAAAGAAAGAAAATAATAAAAAAAAGTACGATTTGCTTGTAGAGTGGAATGGTGCTCTATGAAGAAAATAATTAAGACTTGTATTGTAAACAAAATTGTCTAGCAGTAGCTTTTACTGTTTCATCTTACACCAACATTAGCTCATAATTACCACAGATACATCAAACGGCAGTTATCTGGATGAGTTTTACACAATTTTAGCAGTTCTTTGACTGCTCGATTTCCCATAAATAGCTCGAGCCCAAAAAGATCCCCCATCTATTTCCTCTTGAAACACATGGCAATGCTTGTCACATTCCATTTTCAAATAAACAATACATCCTCCAATGATTAAACCAAAACAAAATAAAAAACTAATGCTAGAGGCCAACCCAGTACGAACGACCATTGCTGTTGTGAATAGGAGATGGACAGGGAGATGCAACACACCACTCGTACCAAACCTGCACACATGCAATGAAGGATGCATTACATTACATCTAATGAGAGAAAAGTTGTATGCACACACAAATGTACAATTAAATAGAGAAATGCAAGCTCCATAATTCGTAAATTGAAAAAGACGTAAAGGATATTCCCTCTTGTGTGTTTTTCCGTCTCAATGCAGTACGTGATAGAAATAAACCAACAAAAGAAAAAGGACGAATACAAGTCATAGAACCGATAAACTCTAGAAGGAGATTTGAACCCTTCACCGCAATAATGGGGCTTCTTATCACTAACTAAGCCCAACCCTGGGGTTGTTTCTATTATGTAATTTACCTTAGTAGAACCACAACAACGCCAAAAATGCACTTCTAGAGGAGAACCAGGTTGAACGCACACCGGTGTCCTCAGTGGAAAGTATATTGCAAACCTGAAGAAGAAAGAAACAATCAAACTCCACATATTTATGAGGAAAGAAATACTGCTTCATGCATCCTAGTTTTTCTGTATCTGTCCATCGGAATAATTATATACAGCCACGACTATAACTATTGATGGCAGAAATTATGTCATACCAGCTGAACATGTTTGGTGTTGCCGTTAATGGTTCAATACCTAAATGTATATCTTTGTAGAGTGTCGCGTCAAAATAGCCAGCAAACCCTATTGATTAGGCATAGAAAATATATTAGGCTCAAAACTTCCCACATGGCAGGGATTCATCTAAAAGAAAGAAAATTACATAATAAATTCAGGAATTATAGGTAGAATAATTTTGAGCTTAGCACTGTGAATTCTTCAATAAATCAGCCATGCTCTCACTGGAAGGCTTCAGTCCAGTAATCTGATCTATTAAACTCAAACTCAAATTTTAAATAACGACTAATTTTTCTGATAGAACATGGCTTATTAAGCATACCATGCACAATGGCTGACCCAGTGTCACTAGGTATTTCAAACCTCAACCTTTTGTACCGTTGATTGCTCTTCTTAGTCGAGAAATTAGGATGAGTAAATGTGAAGACCTACATAGTAAACATGAGATGACATAACTAGCTAAAACAAATCGAAATAAATCTCTAGACAATTGATCTAAGAATATAAGAGAAACTCAAAGACCTAGAAAATCAATAAGTTATATCCTCTGATTAACTATTGACCACACCATTCACAAGCTAAAGTTATCAAGCTTGCAAGAAAGAAATCTCACAGGCTGGGTAGAAGCAAGCCTTGCTACACTGTGCACTTTCACAACATATGCAGTTTCAAAGTGAAGAACATCTTTATGGGACTTAACCTGCAACACAATCATAAGTTTAATTCAACTACAAACTGATTGAAGAAAAAGTAAACACTCTTGAGCAGAGACAAGGAATTACATCATTGTGTAGCTTTGAAGCAGTCACCGGTTGTATGAAACTTGTGTACCTAAAGAGTCATAAAAAGAAATACGCATATAAGATAAACACCATGGAGACATCTGGACTCCAATTCTTAATTCAAATGTCGTTCTGGGCCCCAGAATATGACAAGACGTGCAAAATATTGGCATGAACTCCACCAAAGGTAAAAGAAGCACATACGATGATGGTATTGATATTCCATCTTGCTTCAGAAACCTCTGGGCTCCATCTAGGCACTCAGGAGACAGCTCATTGTCGCCAAAAGAACCAAGCAATTCACTGACCTAAAGATAATTACAGCAAAAGTAAATTAAATAAATAATTAATAAAAAGAAGGTAGCAACTAAACGAAATATCAAGAACTTTTACCAAAGGCCACATTCATTTACCAAAATATCCGCTTTCTCAGGAGCATCCCAATAACGCATGTCACAGGAAACTATGGTCACCATGTTCTCCCACCCCTCTAGTCTAACCAAACTCTGTCCCAAAAAAACTGTCACCCTCAGATGCCAAATAATTTCATCACTCAAGAAATTGGTAAAAGAATATGTAGGTATACTATTAACTCTATCAAAAAAGCAAAAAAATAATAGAACTTCTTTTGGTCAGAACCCGAAATTTAATATTTAACATACATGTGCACATTAACAGGTAGAAGAGAGGGGAGGGGAGGGGAGGGCAGGGGGAATTAGTTACTCTTAAGAATATTTTCTAACTAGTTAAGGAAGAATTACTGATAGGGCCACTCCAATGTATAAGATAAAACCTGAAAACCAAAGAAACTAATAAGAAGACTATCATTGTTAATTTTTCTATGATAATTTACCATGAATGAAGAATCAGTCTAAGATTTTGGGCAATTAGATGAAGAATTTTGCAACTAGTTAAGGCAACAATTACTGATCAGGCCACTCCAAGGTATAAGATAAAATGTCAAAAAAAAAACAAAATAGCATAAGAATTTGGATGCCATTTATCTATTTACCATGAACAAAAAACAACTCAAAGATTTTGGCAACATAAGTGAAATTAGCCATTTTGTTCTAACTAAGTCAAAGGACTGGGTACACATGGTCCAGGCACCATTAGACGTTTATGCACCACCAAGAAAGATGCAACTCACATGAAGGGTAACAACTGCATTCGGATTTTTCTCCACAGCGAAAACCTTCAGTTTTCGTCCAGTTTCTTCAGCTGCCTATAAATGAAAAAATGTTGATCAGTGAAAACAAAGTTAAACCATGAATCACACAATCATCAGGAAAACTCCCACCATACAACCTAGTCCAAATCCCACTAAATAAAAGTCACAGGAATTGACCTGCAATGATGCCCTAACAAGAGGTCCACGGCCTGCTCCAACAACCATCAGTACCTTGCCACATTTAAACATACAACAATTTCATAAACACTGTAGTTTTAATGCTTCAAATTTTAAGCATAACATATTTCATCAAATATCTTAGACTATGAACTCAAATAGATGGAATCCATAGAAGCACAACTGACAAACAGGTAGCTTACAGTGGTTATGGAAGACACTTCTTCGTCAGGAACCCTGTCCTGTAAAGCTTTAGTAATTGCCCTTTGGTACTAGAAAAATACAAGTATATGATTATTATCAGAATGGAAAGGGAGAAAGAGAAAACAGATGCACCAAAGAATAGGAGTTCTAACCACCAGTCAAAATCTTGGGTTATTCATATGGCCTATGTACCTGAATGTATTTCACCGCATCTTTCTCAAAAGTCTCGTATGTTTGAGCCTCTAGATTGTCCATAAGAGGCTGCATTGAAAGAGAAGAAAATTACAGCTCATAATTACAATTACGAAAGTGAAATTGTTATAAGAGAGTAAAAGTCATTAAAAATAAAAGGAATTGTTTAATTATATACTTCCACAATACAAAAACTAATTGAAAAACAACATCAAAAGATAGTGGACTGTAAAGAAAACATACCTGTAATGGAGACTGTAAAAAATCTCTGTAACCAAGCTGATAAAAGAAAATACAAGGGTCAGAAGAAGATAACAATAAAGAAATTGCTCAAAGCAAATCTCAATTGCACCTCAAAACGTTCTTGCTCAGGAAGGGGATCCATTCTTTGGTAGAGATAAGCAACATAGTCCAAATATGGCCTTAATGGATGTCTCTGTGCACCTAACCAACAAGAATACTTAACTTTGATCAATAATAACAATCTTAAACTCACTTTAGAAAACAAACGAATTAAACAGATGTTCTCACAATTATAGATAGAAGCAATAAATCAAACACATATCTACAACAAAAGGGTGAACAACATCTAAAACGTAAAACAGAACTTATATTCAACTAATAACAGTAACGATGCATAAGAACCTCAAGGAAAAAACAGAAGTAAATATAAAACATCCAAGCTCCTTCTATTTGTGAACTGAAAGTTGCAATATAAAAGATCCAACTGTTTAACCAAACCATTAATGGTATTCACAATAATACACTAGTGGGGCAAAGATAACAACTTAGGAACTTACCATCAACATTGTTAACAATATGATTGGCAGCAGCTAAATCCAAGCTCGCCTTAGGAATACCATGAACTGGTTGTCCTGAAATAACTATCTGAACAAATGTTCCCAATGACAATAACCAAAAAAATTGAAAGCAGGCAATTAGCATCAAGATTAGAAAAAATTTAAAATAAATAATAATAAAAATAGACAAAACTTCCAAAACAAAAGTCCATCCAATATATAACAATTGTAGTGCTTCTAAGAGTCTACTATAAAATTGTAACATAATTGTTTCTTTGCATCAAGTTTGATGGAGACAAGAGCCAATTTCTAGCAAGATATCAGTACACTATGATGAACTTTTATTGCATAACATCATAGAGAATTAATAATCAGCCAAAATCATTGGAAGACGTCCTTGTATAAATAATGGAAAAATCATCTTCAAAATAACAAAAGATACAAGTAATCAACTTGACATATACCTGTATAGAATGGTTAAAGAATCCCGTAATAAGCTTCTGGTGGCGTCTTGACAAGCATGGATAACCCCGTGCATTCGTTAAAAAGGCCTGCAACATTCAACAACATCGTCTTTGAACAACCAAGCAAAGACCACAATCAAATGCTCAAGCCAGGCAATCATATAAGCAACAAGAAGTTAATACATTATTTCACAGATACAATTTTAATTAAATTCTAAGAGTAAAATTACATCAGTATCTATTATGGCTGCTCTAACAGGCTCTCCAAACCATCGTCCAAGTGAGTTTGCTGAAGGTAGTGAGCTCCTAGTAAAAAACCATTAATAGTAATAAGTAAATAGTCAAATTAAAGGGTAAAAAATCAACAGATCATAGCTTATTAAACTTACAAAATATTAAGAGCAACTGACAGCTGGCTGTGATGCTCACAGAGAAGACGAAACGAATTCCAAAGTTCCCAGGAATCAAACTACAGAGCAATAACAGAAAGTATAAAAGAATAAAGCAAGCATCTTCAACACTCAGTTCATGGCAAATACTAATCCTGAAATATTCCTCAATAAGAGAACTCTAGTAAATCAACTGATCACAACATTCTTAATGGGATATATTGATCATACAAGAAAAGTTTTTTCATCAACCATGCAATACATACTAGCTTGACCAAAATATTTAACTTACAATCCAACATGGGATACAAGATGAACTGAGGACCAAGGGATGACTCCAAGAAGCTATTGCACCACAAAACACACTTATATTTATATGAAGTAACACCATACATATAGACCGCACACATACATACGGCTTATAAACATATATATATATATATTAAAAACACTTCAAGGTAAAGATTTGAGCATAAAGTAAAGCTACTATTCTCACCAATTGATCAGAGTTGACGGAATCATCATCAGTCTTCACCAGTGGAATCCTAAGCCATAACTTTGATGAAAAAGCAATTATAACACAGACAGTCATGAGAAGAGGAACAAAATCAAATAATTATATTTGAAAGTAATAATAATGGTAACTAGAAGCACCTGCATATTCGTTAGGCCCTGTAAGATCTGATTCACACACCTAGCGTAATTAGCACAGGATGGTCCCTTAGGAGAAGGCAGAAGGCATGCCTGCAGTAGATAAATTAAGAATTGAAAACCAAAGATGCTGAGAAATGCTTTCAAAAAGTATTGTAACAAGAAAAACCTGTAGGGAAAGATGCGTAGCCCATGCTATTTCTTGCTTCAAAGTAGTTTCGGAATCCATCCGAAGGACCTCATCTTCTGAATCCAAGTCAATCCATGTACTAATTTTTCCTGAATAAAAAAATTCAAGAATGAACTGAGGTAGTTGAAATCTCCAGGGTTTAGAAAAGAATTAACAGATATTGAAGAAAATTTATTCAAAGTTGAGCAATAGAGTTAAGAGGGTAAAGAAGTTGATAATCATACCCACTACATGACTGCTCCATTGCGAAGGGCTGAGAACCAAGTCTGAAGCAGCGAATGGGAGAACATGTGATCCACCCCCACTTTCTTTTTCAACCAAGCTTGGCCTATAACCGGGATCCATCTGAGTGTGATCAAATAATTGAGAAAGCAAGCATTACATTACACAGCTAAGTCTGAAACTAATTCTTTCTTATTTATGCATGAAAAATAATTAAAATAATTAAAAATAAAAAGCGAACCAAGGTAGCTACGAGGAAATCAAAGCCACCGGTGGTGCTAAGATTGAAAGACAAAAGCTGAGGCATGTCATCGTAAAACTCCGTCTCCACTCCACAGTATCTAGATTCGCTTTTATCCCATCCTCCTCTTTCACCCAGCGGCATTTTGCCTGCTTCAACAAAATCAAATGAAATAACCTGAGGGAGTTGAAAGTTTTCTCTTCTCTTCTCTTCCCTTCCCTTGTCTACTACAGTGAGCACAGCCCAAGACAAGAGGACCTTACGGGGTTTTGGTAGGGTTTTAATTATCTTTGTTTGTTGAGGATGTTGACAAGTTTAATTCGACCCGACCCGACCCGACCCACTCTAATATGTTTGTTTCTCTTTCTTCTTTGTTTTTCTTAACCCGTCTTGTTTCGCACTAGCATTTTTTAACCATTATGTTATCTTTCTTTTATAATATGAGATGTTATTAAATTGTAAAAATTTTCTTCTCTTTTCATTCAATTGACTATTTACTGGTTGACTAATATATTTTTAAATTAATTTGGATTTTTAATTATTATAATAATGTGTTTTTAAGATTAGAAGATACTAACATATACAATATTTGTCTAGTATTGTTTGCAATTAGTAGTGTTTTAGAGAATATAAATGAATAAAAAAAATGTTTTATTATATATTTAAGGAGTGATTTTACATCTACAAATTATTTTTATAATTATTTCTCTACCATATGAGCTACTAAAGTTTAAATGGATTAGAAGAAAAGTAAAAATAAAATAATAAATAATAAATGACCTTACATATTCAATAAGATTCTATCAAATTATAAAAAATTGATTATAAATATAAAATTATTCATTATAGATATAAGTTATAGATATAGAATTATTCATATTTAAAAACTCCTTGTCTAATTCAATCTTATAGCTTCGACAGGAGGTGATTTAGTAATTAGAAAACTTTCCCAGTCATTATATTAAATTAGATAAATGGTTTGCAAAAAAAATGTCAAAATTATCTCCCGATAACCCTGCATTCCTTTATTTATTTATTTTTATTTTTATTTGTTTGTCTTTTTTATTGTTTTTAGACTAAAATTGACCTTCTTTATTCATACAACATAAATTAATTGTCTTCGTATATAAACTAACACTGGATTCTAAAGTTACCTCTTCTATGCTTAAGAAACTGTCACCTTGAAGAAGTTATCGGAGTAGATTCATTTCCAAAGGAGCTGCTATGAAAATTTAGGGGAAAAATAAAATACGAAAAACTACTATATTTGAACCAATCGATCCAAAATATGCTTACATGCAAAAATTATGCTGGTGTTAATTTAGAGGGGAACTTCACAGATCACTAAGTAGTTGATTCTGTTGAATAAGCAATTGAGTTCAGTGCATGTGGCTCATTCCATTCTCTCGGTTATTCATGAAAAATAGTCCCAGCAGCTCAACCTCTGATTCAAACGTTTAACGCAAAGTATCATCTATCACAAAATTTATATGTTTATTTCTCTTGCATAGTTTATTTGTTGACTTGAACCTTTGTAACTAACACCTTGCTCAACATCATTCCAGTTAATTTGCTTGAACATCTAACCAAGAGAAAATCCTATGAACCAAGAATTTCAATTCGACGCCCATCCTGGGTTCATTGGGCTGCTCCCTGAAAAAGGTATTCTGACATCTACACTAGAATCAAACAAGTTAAGCTTGTTTAGAAGTTTCTTGATTAGATAACCAACAAAATAAGAAGCACCTGAGGCCATGACTCCTATGCTTACATAGTACAATACCATTCTTATGTAAGCTTTGGGTGGCTTCTGAACATAACCCTTCCCAACGGCAAGTAAAATGATGCATGCAAGAGAAGAACCTGCAACAGCAGCCATCTTGAGGTCTCTATCGTTACTCCTATGAAATGAAAAGCCATAAATGACAGGAGGAACCAAGCCAAAGATGAGGAATGATAAAACAACTATAGTTGCATGAAGTGAAAATTTGTCTCTCCGTCCAAGTAGTTGCTGGTACCGGTCTTCTTGCTCACGGGTTTGAGCACCCGTTCTGTCATTTCTCAATTCTCCAAGCTGTAAAATTTCTCTGTAAGTTTAAAAGCGCAACAAAGTAGATGGAAAATGTATACAAGATAATATATGTTAAAGACCTTAGATATATCATGCTTACAGGAGTGGTCTCATGTTGATTCGGTATTTCTATTATATCACAAAAATTATTTTACAGGAAAGTACTCCCCACAGTGAGAAAATAAAACAGTTCTAAAGTTATTTGACAAATTAAAAGGCATGTCAACTTCAAACATCATATACATAAATCGTTACAAGCCATAATGGGGGATCAATATACAGTTCAGACATGTTTGAAACTGTAAGAGTAATAGATATATTAAAGAGATCTATAATAACAGTACTACTCAAATCAGATAATTGAAACAAACAGCAAGAAGCAGCAAGAGAGGGACATGCAAGTATGTGTCTGCATTCTAAAAAAGGCAGAACATTTGAGGAAATGTTGAGTTATAGATTAAAGGAATTTTATCTGGGAACACTATCTTAGGACTATTCGCCCGGAACTTAAAGTGTAGTTTCAAAATTGCAAAGCTTGCCTTTCTCGTTGACCACTCTGGGAACACAGTACTTATAATGAGGGCTCATGCTATGAATAGAAAAACTAAAATTTAGTGCTTTATATTTTATTAAGCTAAGTAAAATTGACATGCACATCACTCACGTTATGACCAATGATGAAGAGTCCACCAATAAGATTTGCCAATCCCAAAGCTAAAATGTTCACTGCAATCACCAAGATCTACAGAGTTGAATGTTAAAAGCAAAATGTAAATTTCTATCTAACAAAGAACAGAAGTTAGATAAGGACTATAATATCAGTAAAGTCAACAATTAAGTTACTCAATCAGCAAAAGAGTAGGGATCACTTGAGTAAACTGTAAGCAACAAAAATTGCTGTCAAAAAAAAGAACACAGATTAGATGAAAGAAAATAAGATCAACAAAGTTGGAACTTCAGTGATGCGATCAGCCGCTAGAGTGGGATGACTCATACGGGTCTGAATGGATTTTGAGTCAAAAGGATTTGTCTTTAATTTTTTTACTAATTTTTAATCATCAAACTGGGTTGCACACTCTTTTGTTAAAATAGTGTAATTTATGATGGGCAACATACCTGTTAAAATATGGAACTTTTAATTCAATGTCAACAACTCCTTACTTTTTACACCAATATTATCAAAAGTTGTGGATATTTAGATAGTATATTTGAATATAGAAGTTTATACTATCATACATTCACACTGTATATTCTGTAAGGTTTGGATGATAATTTAAAATAAAATTTATTGATTCTCATGCAATTAATCAAGGTTGTTTGTGTCATAGGAGCATGAAATATAACTTAATTTGGATAGAGATTTATCTCTTTATTAACATATTGAAATTCTATCATTCTTCCCAAAGAAATAAAACCTGAGCATGCTCCTGTGAAAAAGTTGGAAATAAGACAACAAACTTGATATGGTGTCATAAGAACATAAAATATATTGATCTAATTTACAACATGATACATCAAATTAGCTTGGTTCATATTTTCATTTGCCAAAGGCAAAAGTGTGAGATCCCAACATTGAAATTCATTTGCATTATAGCACAATAACAAAATGCACTCTTGACAAGATCGGAAGTTATATTGATCCTCTCTTAAGACAGAGGTTATAAGCCAAGCCACCATATATTAATTGGTGAAAAGAAATTGATGATGACAAACCAAAGTGAAAAAAAGGTTTAGGATTCCTATTGCTACTTATAGGGAGAACTAAATTCTTAAACAACTAAGTTGAGTGAATCTATTTAAGAAATTGGTATATACCATCCAAAAGTTACCCAGAAAAGAACACTTACATGTGGCAGCACCAGTAGCTGCAGCAGAAGACACAACAGATAAACTTGTAATCGATTCAACTAAACCACCGTACACAATGCTTTTTAAAATATCCAAATGATGTGCTCCACTTGCTTGACCTGCCTGTTGGTTAACATGCATCTGAGTCCCACTCTGGTGAAAGATACCTGCTTCTGAGGAATTATCAACATTTTGAACCCCTGGGTGTGCTTCAATGATCACTATTACATCATCCCCTGCATGAAATCATTATGGCACAATAACATGGTGAGTAAGATTTTTGTGGAATGCACTAATTGAGAATAAAAAGAATCCATTCATATACACAATTAACTTTAATTAGTATATGTGACCAAACAAACATTAACAGTAATAGGACAACCTAAATTTTAGTTTTAGGTATTAGTGTATTGCAGACAAAAAAATTCTAGCACAGCCCACAAATGTCACCAAAGATTGACCTCTACTAGAGAGGGTAACAAAATGCAGTTCAAGATTCTTTTTTTTTTTTTTTTTTAATTGAAAAATTATAAAAGCGTCCCTTTGATTCTACTATGAAAAAGGAAGTAATTATCTGCTAAATCTATATATGCATCTTTCTCTATCGATCACATATAAAGAAAACATCTAGAGTATGGATCACTCAGATGCAATGAAAACAAAGAGAACGTGGATCACAGCATTTCAGGGATTTTTTCAACAATTTTCGAGAATCTAGGTCTATAAAACATGTCTAGCACATACTTCTGTTTTGCCTTTTTACAGCATATGTAGTTTCTCTCTATTAAACAATCTTTTAGGTAGATATTAGGAATGTAATTGCAACTAAAAGAGATTATCAAACAAGTTTTAATCAGCAGACTTAAGGAATGCTGTTGTTTAACTGCAGCATATTTAACCAATCACAAAAAATGAACCCATATATGTAAATTTTTCAAAATTTCCAATCCTTGTCTATGCTATGTCCCAACTGTACTTTCAAAATATGTATCCAATATTGCCAATTGGTGTAAATAAGATTACCATATCAGCAAGTCAACCAATGATAAGCGATTGGTTGTATTTATCAAGTAATATCAACTTTCAACACAAGCATGCCACCACCATAATGGTGGAATGTGGTAAACCAGAGAGATCATTTAAACAAGAAAGTCATAAGATGTTATTAAAATATCAAGGATGAAAAATAATCAATAAGATGCTTGAAAAAGACAACATAATATTTTAAAAAAAAAATGGATGGCACGCTAGTTTCTCTACCAATTTATATCTGTATTTCCTACCCTTTCTTCTTAATATGCCAGAGTATGACATTGCAAAGAGATTGGTGAAAACCATTATCAACCTAATAAAGAACTGACAATGAAAGGATAGCAAACTCCTACCAAGAACACAACAACCTCTCTGATGAGATGATTGGGAGACAGACAATAAAATAAAAAGAAAAGAGCACACAGAACACAACAATCCAAAAAGCTTATGATTGAACCACCAACCTCAAAGCATGAAGTATCCCACCATTTAACATGAATATTAGCAAACAAGCACAAACAAGCTTAAGTCATGAAGTAGAACATATATATAGATACTGAAGCAAAAAAGTTAAGAGGCCCTCCAAGTTCAGAGATAAACTCAAATCTTTAATTCAACCACAGATGCGCAATTATCAGTTCAAATTTCACAAAATGTAAATATTGCTTCTAATACAAGTCACCTTGAAAATATTGAAAAAAAAAAAGCAAAGAACGGCAAAAAAATCTTTTAGAAACCATTGTGGGCTTTGATAATCTAAGAATTCTGCACATACCTGTGTTATTTTTTATCATTGCATCATCTGATTTCTCCTCCACATCACTTGATGCATTATTAGAAGGTATCAGTGCTTTTGCTGGACTAGTTACAGTAGCCTTTGGTCCCATTGATGCAGAATTAACTGGTCCTGCATTGCAAAAAGATTCAAATTTTGATAAAGCACCTTGATTTGATAAGTCAAGACCATTATGATCAGCAAGTGTCTTGTTTCCTGTAGCCATATTGGCTTTCGAATCTATAGCCATCAGTTGTTTCTCAAGCAATAAAGACCTCTCTTTAGAATGATCCAAAGACTCCAATCCACCTTGCTGAGATTTAATAAGAGTATCTTTTTCAGGTACTCCATTTTTTACTGGATTTCCATCATCAACTAGTGCAGCTGGATTATCACTTCCAAGGCAGGATAGTGTATTGTCAGGACACGTGAATGAGTTATGCTGATTAATTCCATCTACTTCAGAATGCTCTGATGCTCTAGTACCTGCACAGATACATTAAGCCAAACATTTCATTGAAATGATAAAAACTTGTACATATTCAAGATAGGACCATAAAACATAATTCTTTGAATATCATAATCCACGATCTCAACAACATCTTGACTTATTGACATGGTCTCATTTTTTTTCAAGTATTTCGTATTTCTAGAAAATTATATAAAAAGATATGAGCAACGGTCTGCAGGTTTTCATCTGAGGAGTAAACATAATTGATTTGTAAATAAGCCTGTTGCAATTCCATGGGAAATATCATTTACGTTGCTTCAGTGCTACAATTAATCAGGGAACACTACTTCACATTTCTAACAGAACAAAATTAATAACCACAATATCTTCAAAGGAAAATAGCTTTAGAACCCCTAGGATTACAACAGTTCCACCTGATTAAGCATGCTTATAATTATAAAAGCTCTTTTCTTTTTTCTCATAAGCTTCATCTTGAATATGTATCATAGCAGAACGCCTCATAACTCTGAAATATTATAAACAGAGAATGATTCATTTCAAGGCCCAAAAGAAAAAAACCTCAAAGTGGAATCTCAGTGCTGATTTCAAATATCTACTCCTCAAGGTCAAGCATCTAAACGAATTAGCAGCAGCATAAATTACTCCTCATGGAGATGATATCTAATACTATCAGCTGACTTTGAAGGATTGCTAAAATAGTACCTCGATCAATAGTTGCTTTTCTCATATCTGATGCAAAAATAGAGAAGAACCAATTTGTCTTTGCTGTAGGTATATTTTGAACTTCTTTTATTTTTTCATTCTCATTGGTATCTGCAAAAACCCAAAATAGTTTAAAACCATTGGCTGCATAATTTAACACAATATTTAAGCACTTACACTTTCTAGTAAATTTATGGTAAAATTATGAGACTTATATGTGTTTACCATAACACATAAAATAATAAACAAAATGAGAAATATAAATGCTCTATTTAAAGATATTCAAAGTATTATATTCCTTAGAAAATATATTATGACCCATTAAATTTATTATGCAACTATAAATCATATACAGACAAATAGAATTAGAATTCTTATTTATAAATTATTTATATTTCTTATTACAACAATAAGTTTTTCTCTTTCACACAAATTGTAACATATATCTTTGAACCATTGGATCAATGCCATTTCAAAAGTTAAAATTATGCTGACATGCATAAATAATGTATCTTGAGATGATATGTATTGTATGTAATCTTAATCACTCAAAATATTGATCTAATGTGCACAAAGTTGGAGTTGAAAATTTAAAAGTACAAAGAAATGGAATTGGAGTTCAATCTTTATTGTGTATATTGATGATATTATTTTAACAGGTGATAATCTTGTAGAGCAAGAGTAGTTAAAAGTTTTCTTAGCAAAAGAGTTTGAAATTAAAGACCTTAGTGCTATGAGATATTTTCTAGGCATGAAGATTGCAAGAACTAAACAAGGCATTTTAGTATCACAAAGAAAGTATATCCTTGATTTATTGGATGAAACTAGAATGTTGGGGTGTAAACCAGCTGAGACACCTGTGAGAAGAAAGAATTATAGAAATGTTCTTGTGTATTTCTCAGTAACATTACAAGGCTATTTATACAAAACATTAGCT
>JANKKB010028881.1:0-17571 GCA_026225775.1 Bursera palmeri | reverse complement strand
TATTAATGCAAATTTTAAACCCAAGGTTGGGCTTGGTGGCAAATTTTAAAAACCAAGTCTCATGCTGGCCAAATTTCTTAAGGTTGTTGTCAATCCATCTGACAATGATTTGGAGAACCCAAACTCGATTATGTGATATTAACAAGAATAAATCCAAAAAAAAAAATCAGGGCATAAGGGTAAGGTTAATTTAACGTAATATGATCGACACTAATTAAAATACATCTCTTTCATGTTATAGTCGTCCCAAACATTTATTCGATTCTCTATAACTTCAATATGTGGGGAATGATAGAATATAAATTCTAAAATTAAAAAAAAAAAGATTTAAAAATTATAAAGTAATTATGGTTCAATAAAATTATATTTTTATATTATTTTATTTTAATAAAAATATATCATTATATTATGTTCTAACTTCTTAGTAATAATTTATTTACGAGTGATCTACTCATTTTTTTTTTTTTTTAACGTACAGACACATGTTAGTATTCTTGATCTTGCTGAAAATCCTTTTACTTTCCACAACATGCAACAAAGTCCCTTTTTGTGCGTTTTTGAAGCTGTTTGCAAGGCACACTGTACGTTGCTAAAGTTCACGTAATTATAAAGTTTCAGCAACTCTCACTGCACATTGCTATATGTTACAGACAGTCAGGTAATCAGAGAGCTTCCTGCAGGGTTCCAACACAAGTTACAATTGAATTCTCCAAGCAAAAACGGATTGGTGATTCCTCAATCTTTATGCATTCTGGTGCTAGACTACATTCATATCTGCAACCAAACTGCCACATTACGTGCCCATCTTTCAGACACAGAAAATTTTCCGAACCCACTTCTCTGAAAGGAAATAAAGGTTATAACATTTCATACAGCAAATGCCCAGATTTTACACCTTGAGAAAGAAAAGAATTACAGACCCCACATCTTATTAAGGAAAAAATGGCAATAGTAACTACAGTAGACCAAAATTTAGGAAAATTTCTGTCACAGTTTCATTCATTCTAACAATCTTGTGGCATGTAAAAGGAGAAGTTGTTATAACAGGATACTAGGTTTACAGAAAAACATTTAAAAAAAAATGTACAAGGGGCAACATACAGAAGAGAGAGCCCAAAGTCACCTCCCAAAACATCTCATTACTGAAGAGGTAAGTGCTGAAGAAAGGAATTTCATCCCAGCAGATCCACCAGGAAAGTAGGAAATAGCATAGTATGCAAGCGCAAGAACCTACAAGACGTGGAAACAGCAATTTTGACATTAGATCAGATAACATAACATCTCATTCAAAATAATGAATGTGCATCTAATATTTTCTAATGAATAAGAAGCAGATATTTAGTAAAATTTAAATCCACTCCAAGCTAATTGCTCATTTACTTTGAAGAAGATCAAAATGGCAAAGTAGTGAACAATTAAAAAAATAAAGCATATTTTGTACCTGAATCACAGAGAAGAGCACAGAGAGAACATAACTGTGAAGAACCATGGAAACATATATGGTGCCCACCATACTGCCTATGAATCCCAATGTAAGTGGAAGTCTCTGGATGAATAGTGGATAAAAGAGGAAAAAGGAAAGGAAACGCAAGCATTAGATAATGCAATTATATTAAGTGGAAGGCTATTTTCAACATCTTATAGAATCCACTTGTGTAAAATGAAATAGAGGTACATCTAAATATAGCACAGGTACCTCTATAGATGACATGTGAGCTAGCTGATTCTTTGGACCCCTAAGAGCAAAGAATGACCCGATGATAAAGCCACATCCAAGGGTAAAGCAGATAGCAAATTTCTGGGGCATCAGCACCATGACAGGAAGGAACATGGTAAATGCAATGAAAACAAAGAACACCCCAGTTGCCAGAAGTAGGCCAAAATACATAAGTGCTTTTCCAGAAGGGACATTGCTAGTGGCAGACTGGAGGTTCCCAGGTAAATCTCTCACTCCTTTTGAGACCCTGACCGAGCATGAAACCAAAAAGAGATATTATGACTAGAGAAGAATATTGCCATAGAAGTAATTATGTATTAATATTTCACCGAAGAAACAAGAACCATTGTAAGAGTTTGATTGAAGATTTTCCCCAAAATCTTTTCTCCCATCGGTAGGCACGCTAACCAAATTTCAGCATTTTGTTCATTTAAATTCTCTCTCCAATAATGACAACTTTTAAGCAAAGTAAACTCATGCTTCTTTAATTTGTATCTCGATTATATTGTCTCAAGTGACATGACACTAATTAATAGTTGCCACATTATTCATCCTATTATGTCATCATCAACATGGTAATCTTAGATCAATGCCACATCACTTTAATACAATTCTGCAAATATATATATATATATATAAAAAAAACAACTAACAACAACAACAACAACAATAGATTTTTAATCCCCTCGCCAAAATTGAAATGGAATATAAAGCTGTAAATTTGCCCAGTATTGTGCACAATCCATAATTGAAATGTTCTCCAGAGGCTAAGTGTGAATATCAGTAGTGACCCTGTCATTGTTAAGTCACAAAATCAGAAATCAAACCCACTCAGTACTAACACATCCAGTCTGCATTCAATTACTAAATACATTAAAGTGGTTGATAACTCCAGAGAGCAGCATCTCAACTAATGACTTCCCATAAACAGGAACACCACCTATTCTAAATTTGTCTTTGAACAGTATTATATATAATATAACCCCCCTGCAAAGATCTATACCCTTTAGAATAGAAATATTGGAATAATCCTCCAAATCCAACTTCACATTAGGGTCCATAAGCCAACAAACTAGCTTCACTCAGAAAAGGTTAGTCACATAACCTATCAGCTACAAATTGACATAACATTATGCTGGTCAAAAGCTGGATTCCAGCATAAAATTACCACCTCGGTCACTTTTCCACGTTAACTAGGCTACCCAAAAGCATTCCCTACCGGAATCTAAATCAATTGGAGAAGTCATTTGGTTGTAGTTGAGAAAGTTCTTAGGTTCAGATCTTCCCTACACCCAAAGAGGAGCGATGAACTAGCCAATCAAAAGGATCTTTGACCAATTTAGAGAACATATCAACTCCATTACTAATGAGGATTCAGACAACTATAGAACATCATTAAAAACCGAAAAATTTACAAAAAGGCAGTAAATATCTTGATGATGCTTACACATTGAAGGTGCCAGAGACCGAATTGTTAGCGGACCTAACAGCGGCTTCGAGATCGAACCCGAAAGCCGACCCGGAGCCGTCATCAGGGTCTCTGGAAGATGCGTAGGAATTCCAATCAGCTAATAAAGAAGACGACGTTTTCTGCAGCTGATCTTCGCCGGTTCCTCCACCACCACCACTGCTTTGTGAGAACCACCCTTGTGCCATTTTCTGCATTTTTTAGGTAACTAAACAGCTAACAGCTCAAGAAAATATTTTTTTTAAGAAAATCTAACTGCAAATAGTTTGTGGCGCTTTTGGTTGGTGTTAATGGTACGCTTTTTCCATGTAGGTTGCAAAATCGATTAGCTTCGAAACGAAGCAAAATTGAGGTCTGACTCGAGGTCGAAGATGGATAACAGCGCAACGTCATCGTTTTATTCCATGATTGAATTAATTTTTAGGGTAAATTTCTTTTACCCCCTGTATTTTTCCTTAAACTTTGGATATCCCTACCGTTAAGTGTTCACCATACCTGATTGACTAATTTTGACTTTTACAAAGTCATTTATACATTTTATTTCATCATAAATAACTTTTTATGAAAAAATAAAAACTCATAATTTATAAATAAAAATTAATAATATTTTTGTTTTATCAAAATTTAAAAACTTAATCTTAAAGGGTAAAAATATCTTTATATAGATCAAAATTAATCAATCATTAGATTTAACGGTGAAAACTAAGATACAGGAGATAAAATTGGTATTTGAAACCAAAGAATTTGGAGTTTAACTATTTCAAGGAAAGGTTAGATGGTTCTCATGATTTGAGAAGAGAATTTTGATGAATCTCAGTGCTTAGTGAAAAATTCAATCTAGTCTTACTGAAATTTTATGATTTCTAAGGAATAAAATTACATTGTACAATATTGTATCACAACTATCAAATCCACCAAAATACTAATCATAACTTATGATTCATAAGTTCTTTTGAAAATTTAGCTGCATAAAATAGTAGAAGCTCTTTATCAGAAAATCAACAGAAGAAGCAACCTGTTAAGCTGATGTTTCTGCTCAAACCAACATATATAGTCACTAGTGCTTATTGCCTAAAGGTGCTCCAAACAACATTACTTGAATGCAGATCTTCGTTGCGAAATGAATCCTTGAAATTGTTTCATCATGTCAACAAGAAATACTATGAACTCTCATAGTACTTTCAGGAGCTGCACCTCAAATATCAAAGGCTCGTTTGCATGAGACAAAAGGCTACGACGAGGGCCAAACTGCAATCGACAACCATTAATGCAGCAGAATGAGTTAACCATATGGAAATTTAGCTTTTCTTTCATTTAAAAAAATAAAAAATAAAATAAAAGAATTAAACGTGAGGAAAGCTAAAGCTGATTTGAGAACGAAGTTAAAGCGAGCTAAGGCTGAAACCTCCTCAGGAATTGGCTTTAAGGTTTCATTTACGTATCCCACAGAAGGCGGTATCAATGCTCTTCTCTTTCCTGTAAAGGAAATACGAGTCGTTTGATTACATTAGTTTGAAGCAGAAATACTTCGTACGCAATAATTAATCTGTCATTCTACACAAAATTAGCTCGTAAGCATCATGGACAACTCAATGCTGGATACATAGTTAATGTGAAACTGCAAAGAGGACCATATGGGATGTTGATTATATTTCTCTTTACCAGACAAAAAATGTAGTGAATGGCGAAGGAAACATAAGCCTAAGCAGAGTAGGTTAGAAGGCATAGCGATGGACAATTATAAATTAATGAAATTGGAAAGGACTAAACATAACAGGTAGGTTGACCATTTAAGAAATATTTCAGAAACCATGCTCAAAGTAATGTGGAAGTCACACAATATAAAGCCTTGGTACATACCTCCAACCTTCATGCCTAGCAAAACCTCCTTAAGGCCCTTTATGATCTGCCAAATCGCGCAACTTATGATATGAAGATATAGTAGACAAGAAAAGCGATAATTATTATGACTGTTAAGCTCAAACATTTTCCAAAAAGTTCTCTAAACTCCAATCTGTTTAAACATAACAGGAACTACCTTATTCTCGTCTAAAGGAAGTATGACAGGAGCGCTTTCTCCACTGAATTGATCCACAGTACTGCATTAGAACACAGGTTGTAAAGGTGGACTAGATAATAGAAGATCACGCTTGGACATGACCACATAGAAGTAAATTTTACTATGTTTAGACTCGAGAATAATAATCAAGAGAAAACATTCTCTGTACCAGTTCTATGAGAACTGAGAACAGAGTCTATAAACTTACCTATGAACAAAATATCCATTTGACCGTCGGCATACATAGTTTAACTCAACCAAATCTCCTTCACTAGCCTCTGGTCCTTCTCCTTCAACAATATCTTGAAATAAAGCCCAAAAGTAGAAAGTCTAAGACTAAGATAAAGGGTAACATAATTGTGTAGAAACTTACGGTTCCAAATCTATGAAGAACAGACATAATTCTTATCATGCATGATTGAAACAACCATTCAATTCGTAGCATACTATTCAAGGAATTCAATACTACCAAACAAAGTCTCTTTTTATTCAGTTTCATCAACAAAATTTTTACACTTCAGAATTTGGATGACTGGCAATAATTTTAGAGTGATAGCATCTCCAGAGCGGCCATGCTTTGTTGAAAGCAAGCTTTTAGAGAATGCTTTTCTAGAAGCAATATGCAATATACCTATGCAAGGGTCTTATGAAACTAATAAGATAAAAATCATCAATGGATTATAAGTTGGATATATAACAGCAAGGAACTCAAATTCTTATGCCGTACAAATAGATTTGAGTCACAAAAGAAAACTATACCTTGAATTTTGACTCCACTGGCAAGCTTTAATGTCCTAAACACTTCAAACACCAAATGATAATTTTCTATTAATGATTAAAGGAACTTACCAACTGAAGAACCACATAACATTCTTCATTTCTGAGATTATTATTAAAAATAAAAAAAGAAAGCAAACACATACAACATTTTACCGAATTACTTCAGGATCCTTCATTTCTGGCATCGGTGCAGCAAACACAGTATTGACGCTCAATACCACAGAACTGTATCCGATAAACTGCAAAAGCAACTTCCTTGGCAATCGTTTGACTGTTAGTGGAGAGAACCTGTCTTGTAAATTCTTAGTCATCGCATCAATGCGTCGTTTGTTGTTTATGCCACTGTTTTCATCCAAACATAACACCATGGTCAATGAATACACCAATCAAGAAACAGAAAATTTTGCAAAATTGATATAATTTCATTAAAATGCACAAACTGCTTCGAGTATGAAGTACCTAAGTCTTCACCAGAAGGCATCAGCTGATAATCAATTTAGATCAATCTATCCCATCTTGATAAGACAAAAGACATCATACTAAGAACTTATATCAATTACCAGGCTCATAGATATGTTATTATTAAATTGAAAGCTCCAAATACAAAAGAGAAAGCAATTCGTATCCTTAAATTCTTCTCTTGACTTCCAAGGCTTGTCATTTGGCAATTACTAAGCAATTTGCGTCGTACCCAGATGCGAATTTTGTTCTTCCACAATTCTAATATTACATTTTGATCATGACAACACTATCTGAAGAGTTTGCAGAGTAGAAGTTCCAAAAAAATTTTAACATATAACACTATAAATAAGTTAACACTTATACAGAAGAGGTTAAACTAACACAACGAAACTGGAAGATAACATATTACAGAGTGCTTTTACCATTACCTAGGTGAAGTGAAAGCACATGGGAAGTGCATTGAGGCCTGAAATGGAAGAGCTTCCATGATCATGCAAGTCTCCAAGAGTGGAAGTTCCAAGAAGTTGTTTGTGAAGTTGGTAGAACTGGATAATTTGATGGGCTTTCAAGTGGGTGGCAGACGTTATGAGTCTTGTGACCTTGGTTGGGTGGTAGTTATTCTCTGTGAACGTCACTATGATTGACAATGGACTTGCACCGAGTATAATCCGTTGATTTGGCTTATGGTATATTTTTTTCTTTCCTAAATTGATAGTTATTGTCTGTGAACATTACTGTGGTTTACAATGGACTTGCCTTGAATATAATCATTCGATTTCACTTACGTATATTTATTTCTTACAGAAAGTTGATTTCAATAAAGCGGATAAATTCTAATAAGCATGTAAAAGGTAAAGGAATCCTTGCAAAAATGACCCAAATTGGATGTTTCATTGAAATTTGACATGACTCATTTTAATTCAAACCTTCCACACATAAACTATCGAATGTTAGTTTATTATTGGATATCCGATAACATATAATTGTCATATATTATCAGATATTAAATACTCGACTATCGAATATTGTTAATCATCGAATATATGATGTCAGATATTGTTAAATATTATCAAACGTTGAGACACTGTTGGATATTGTTAGACATCGAGAAAAAGTTTAACATTTAAACTTTTAAAGTGTAAGTTATTTTTCAACCAACTCCCTTAGATGCGGTCTATTTTCAAAACTCTTTCAAAATATCAAACTCATTGTCATTCCTATATTTGTTACCTCTATATGATAAGGAGAAGTTTTAGCGTACTAACAATATTAATATTGAATATATATAAAAACAATAACTAAATTCTTTTTGATAAATGATCCTTGGCTAATTGTTTATTCTTTCTATTTATGCAATGTAATAAGAATTGTGTAATTTAAAGAATTAGTATTGAAAAAGAAAAATGTAAATGAAAGAATCATGACCCTATAATATAAATTTAATGAAAATGTTTACATTCGTTGCATATACTATAGATATGGTGATAAAGATAAATGGTTTACATCCTTGAATGGTTATAAGGGGAGATATCTCTGATTTTAGCACAAAACTTCGTTATGAAAAACAGAGAAGTCCAAATGCGGTTCAATCATTGAAAATAACAAACCAAGTTTGCAACAGAACTTAAAACTTAAAAATTGATTATCGATCCAATTTGAGCACCTTTATAAAATGGATATATCGATGGAATTTTGTAAAATAACTAAATTAAGGGATTGAATTAAAATAATATAAAATTTAAAAGTTTTAATTTATCTTAACAAATCGTTAATTTATGGGTTCGTTAATTTTGATTTATTGATCAATTAGTTTGTAACAAATTAAAGAATTATTCAAAGGTAATGAACTATTGATCCATTATTGATTGACAACTATCTATGGATAGTTTGATTAAATAAATTAAAATTTATTTAATTTTAATATAAACCTTAAATTCGATTATTTTCGTAAATTTGAAAAAAAAAAAAAAAGCACTTGATCCATCATTCAATGCTTTTATTTTTACTTTTTCACTTTTATACGACGCTAAAATGACGAAAATGCCCTTCCGTTTAAAGTCTAGTAAAACTTTGGATGCTTTTTAAGTTTCCCAAACACTGGGACGTCGTTTCCACTAAACCTTCATGTAATTTCCCCGTTGGTTGAGGACACCTTTGCTACGAAGCGGTGAGTTTCCTGGTAAGGAGAAGGAAAACGATATTCGCTACAACATCCCCGGACTGTCAGCTAACTAATCTCACAAACAAACGCGATTAAACAAAACCACATAAAAAAGCCCGCCTACTATACACGTGGCATCCGAAGAGCCGAACATCCATACAAAAACCTCAAGCTGAATCGGTAATCCAATTAAAGCGTGAATTCGAATTAAAATCGGATTAGAAGGATCTAGAAACCCTAGGGAGTTTACTATATAAATGACATTTTCTCTCTTTCTCAGGCCTCACTTCCTTACTCTGTCTCACGCTAGCTTACCAAAACCCTAGATTTTTCACGGAGCGTGGATTCGGAGATCGATTGTACGACACCGTTTCCTCCATTAGTTGCGATTAGCGATGGCGTCTGAGACTGAGACGTTCGCCTTTCAGGCTGAGATCAACCAGTTGTTGAGTCTTATCATCAACACTTTCTACAGCAACAAGGAGATCTTTCTCCGTGAACTCATCAGTAACTCCTCTGATGTAAGTAAAACTCTCTTCATGATATATCTATTTGAATCGAGATGCAGAGTTGTGAAGTGTTAAAGTTGTTCGTGTTAGCTGTTATTATGAAGATTAATTTATGATATTGTGTGAAACGTGTATATATATATATATATATATATATTATGTTAGTTTATTTATTTCCGAGAGTCGAGCATGCGGTGAAGTGTAAAAAGTTGTTCCGTTAGCTGTTAATATGATGGAGTTAAAGTTATGATCTTTGTGTAAAAAGTACTTCTTTTGTGTTAGTTTATGTATTTCACTGATGAAGTCTTTGGATCTGGCTTTATTGTTGTTGGCTAGTATTTGCTTGCTACTGATGAATCGTTATGCCTTTGTTATGTAAGAATTTTCTGTGTTGGTGAGGGTTTTGAATTAAACATTTGACATGATATTTACTAATTTTGCCGTACGTAGATTTCTACTTAATCCTATTTTGCAAAATTCTATTTATAGGCCCTGGACAAGATCCGATTTGAAAGCTTGACTGACAAGAGCAAGCTAGATGGCCAGCCAGAGCTTTTTATCCACATTATCCCTGACAAAGCTACCAACACATTGTCCATTATTGACAGTGGTATCGGCATGACCAAGGCTGGTAAGTATTAGTTCTATGTTTTAATAATTGTACCGAGTATATGTGCTTCAGGAGTGGTTAATCTGTCAGCATCGTCCATGCGGGGAATGACAGTTCTCTTGTCTATTTTCAGATTTGGTGAACAATCTCGGTACTATTGCAAGGTCTGGAACAAAGGAGTTTATGGAGGCATTGGCCGCTGGTGCTGATGTCAGTATGATTGGTCAGTTTGGTGTTGGGTTTTACTCAGCTTACTTGGTTGCTGAGAAGGTCATCGTCACCACCAAGCACAATGATGATGAGCAATATGTCTGGGAATCTCAAGCTGGTGGGTCATTCACTGTTACCAGAGACACCACTGGTGAGCCTCTTGGACGGGGTACAAAGATCACCCTCCATCTTAAGGAAGACCAGCTTGAGTACCTTGAGGAGCGTCGTTTAAAGGATTTGATTAAGAAGCATTCGGAGTTCATTAGCTATCCAATTTCTCTCTGGATCGAGAAAACCACTGAGAAGGAGATTTCTGATGATGACGAAGAGGAAGAGAAGAAGGATGAGGAGGGAAAGGTTGAGGAAGTTGACGAGGAAAAAGAGAAGGAGGAAAAGAAAAAGAAGAAGATCAAGGAGGTGTCACATGAGTGGTCTTTGGTGAACAAGCAGAAACCAATTTGGATGAGGAAACCTGAGGAAATCAATAAGGAAGAATATGCGGCTTTCTACAAGAGTCTGACCAATGATTGGGAGGAGCACTTGGCAGTCAAGCACTTCTCAGTTGAGGGCCAGCTTGAGTTTAAGGCAATTCTCTTTGTTCCCAAGAGGGCACCGTTTGACCTTTTTGACACCAGGAAGAAACCCAACAATATCAAGCTTTATGTTCGCCGTGTCTTTATCATGGACAACTGTGAGGAGTTGATCCCTGAGTACCTTAGCTTTATTAAGGGCATTGTTGATTCCGAGGACCTTCCTCTTAACATTTCAAGAGAAATGTTACAACAGAATAAGATTCTGAAGGTTATCCGTAAGAACTTGGTGAAGAAATGTGTTGAGCTCTTCTTTGAGATTGCTGAGAACAAGGAAGATTACAACAAGTTCTATGAGGCCTTCTCTAAAAACCTCAAGCTTGGTATCCATGAGGATTCCACCAACAAGACTAAGCTCGCTGAATTGCTTCGATACCATTCTACAAAGAGTGGGGATGAGATGACTAGCCTGAAGGACTATGTGACCCGTATGAAGGAGGGCCAGAGTGACATCTACTACATCACTGGTGAGAGCAAGAAGGCTGTTGAGAACTCCCCATTCCTTGAGAAACTGAAGAAGAAGGGCTACGAGGTACTTTTTATGGTTGATGCCATTGATGAGTACGCTGTTGGGCAGCTCAAGGAGTTTGAGGGCAAGAAGCTTGTTTCAGCAACCAAAGAAGGTCTCAAGCTTGATGAGAGCGAAGATGAGAAGAAGAAGAAGGAATCTTTGAAGGAGCAGTTCGAGGGATTGTGCAAGGTGATCAAGGATGTGTTGGGTGACAGAGTTGAGAAGGTGGTTGTGTCTGATCGTGTAGTCGATTCTCCCTGCTGTTTGGTGACTGGTGAGTATGGTTGGACAGCCAACATGGAGAGGATCATGAAGGCTCAGGCCTTGAGGGATAACAGCATGGCTGGATATATGTCCAGCAAGAAGACCATGGAGATCAACCCAGAGAACCCTATCATGGAGGAGCTCAGGAAGAGAGCCGATGCTGACAAGAACGACAAATCTGTCAAGGACCTTGTTCTCCTGCTCTTTGAGACTGCACTTCTTACATCTGGGTTCAGCCTTGATGACCCTAACACCTTCGGTAACAGAATCCACAGGATGCTGAAACTTGGGCTGAGTATTGATGAGGATGCCGGTGAAGCCGATGCTGACATGCCACCCCTGGAGGAGGCAGCTGATGATGCTGAGGGCAGCAAGATGGAGGAAGTTGATTAAGCTAGTTTAACATATTTTAAGGGAACTTTGACCTAAGTAGTTTTGTTTAATTGTGTTATCGTACTCTCATTAGAAGTCTTTCTATGTTTTCTCATGTCTTCCTGGTGGAGGTTCTTTTTTTTTTTTGGGTTATTTTTTCGCAAATGCTAAAGTGTCTGCTGTTTTCCGAGATTTATATAGTAATTTCAATGCAGTTAGCTTGGCTATATTTTAAGTCCAACGTTTTGGCTATAGATAATTTTGACTTAATGAATTGCCTGTTCCTGGTCATGCGATATGATTTAGAAGCTGGCGAAGAGCTCTTTCTTTTAGTTTTACTGGGGTTTCTTAAAGTAAGTTGTTGGCTTCTGAGTGGGTCTGGATAATTTATTAAAGCGGCAGCGGCAGGGATGTTTGATGTCATAGCTAACCTTTTAACTTTTTATGTAGGATGCATGAAGTTTCGAATAAATCGAATAAAAAACCTTGATAGAAATAGAGAAAAAATTACGCATAGATATGCATTATTGATAATATAATACTACAAATCAAGAATACCACCACAACGAGAAACCTTTTATATCATCACTGGAAATTTACCCATGCTACATTAGCAACTGCAACATCGCGAGGAATGTAAGCCGGGGGAGGGCACATAGTTGATTCTGAGGTGTTCCCCTTTACTCGGGATAAATCTGAAACTAAAACTGGGACTTCTCTGCTCCATAATCTCTGGCAACGTACGACGATCTGTTTGTTACCAAAATGCTTTATTTGCCTTACCAGACTTCCCTGCCTGCCTACACACCATGCTTTCTTCATTCTTCACGCTTAACGATTTCCCATCTTGTGTTCGTCTCTTCTTTTTGGCTACCTCCCATGTTATCATTATAATGCCGTCTTAAATAACTTTCTCACCCCCATGCCACCTAACCAATTAGTGGCTATACCCAGGCCTGCGACCTCCCATTTAAACGTTAAAATATTGCCATTTGTCTATCTAAGTGTCAGTGTCATAACATTCTGAGGCTACATATTTAGTTAGTATAAAGTCAAATGGCTTCTATCCCAAACACTAACACAAGCACTGGAAAATGATAATAAGAAATTTATATGCTGCAGCCAGTTACAGTACAAAATTCTCCAAATATTATTCCACCATGCATACATGATGGAGAATCGTACCAACCGAGCTGTCACAAAAAAACTTCCTATATGCATTCAGATCTCAAATAATGGAACAAAACAAACTGGAATGTACACGAGAGCTCAGAAACCCCAAATACCCAGCAGAAGCAAATGAAATGTCAGTATTTGGACATAAATACACAACCAAAAATATTTAAGGAAGAAACAAATAAATAACAACTCTCTTGCACAATCTTGGAATATAACGATACAATCCAATAACTCTCTCCCAGGCTCTTCTCATATGAGAGAGCCCCCTTGTCTAAAAATAAACAAAACATACTTAACAATCTGACTGTTAAGCTTCAATTCGACTCTTGAGTTTAGGTATCTTCAACTCGCGAATGGAACACAAAACTTGGGAATGTTGTTGTGATGTCCCTGCTCAAGGAAATCAAACAGATCAGAGATGGAAGTGGTAGCTTCATGATGATTGAAAAATGGAACTTCCAACATAATTGAATCAAGTTTAATAGCCAAAGTTCTATGTTTAGCTTATCAACAAATGTCATCTACATTAAGAGTTTCCACAAAGTACAAACCGTAAGAGATTACCATATCATTCCGTTTTACAGTAAAATTTCCATTTCATTACTGCAATAGTCAGAAAAGTCAAATAATGTATTTACAACTTACTTGAGGTATTGAAGGGTCATATTCTTCAAAAGGGATGGATGTCGCAAAACAAGGCTTCTCCACTCTTCCTTGTCGATCTTCCCATCATGTTTTGTATCAGCTTCCTCAAAGGTCTGGAAAAAGCTTTAGAGTTCAGAATGCAAATCTAATTCATAGCTCCAAATAAAGACAGTAAACTTGATTTAAAAAAAAAAAAAATTGAATAAAAATAGGCTGAGGAGCACCTTGTCAATTATACTTTCTATAACATCGTCTGAAAGGTTCATACCAGATTCAGCAAGTGTAGCCACTACCATTTGTTTCACCTGTATATAGGAAAGTCAATTAAAACGCTGAATTGTCTAAATGAAAATATAGTTCAAAAGAATAATTCATGAAAATTGTTGTCCACCCTGAAGCAAAAGTTATTACCTCCTGCCTCTCAATAAAACCTTGCTGCTTGAGATCGTAGAGTTGAAAAGAAACTGTTTCATTATATCAAATTGGTTAACAGTGAAAACAAACAATAAAAGGCACATGATTCAACAAAGAACAAATTTCAGATTAAATCATCCTCAAATTTAGCATATATCAAAATATAATAAGATCATTGCCCCATGATAGCCACTTCATATGCAAAAAACTAACATGACTTCATGTCCAAAGATTTAAATAAATATATATTAAAATGTGGAAAATTAATTGACTCCAGACATACATTCAATTTTATCATCAATTGGGGCATTCGGATGGAAAACAGAGAGAGCACGAGCAAACTCTTCAAATCCTAGTATTCCATTGTGCTTCGTATCAAACAAGTCAAAAACCTGCAATGATTTACCCATAGATAAGAGGGAGCAATAGTTCAATATAATGGGATTGAAAAAAAAAATGCAAATTATGGGGCCAATAGTTTGTCATAGACAAGTACCCGATCAGCAAACAAGCTCTCTTTCTTGTTTGTCTTGAATAATGCCAATTGGAATTCCTCCTGTAACAGGGAAATACAGGAATAAACTCAAAACACTACAAGATAAAATATGAGAGAAACTACCATAGAGACTTAACTTAACCCATATATATAAATGAAATCATGCCTAGAGCATAATTGCTCATTACTGTACGTAGAAAGTTTCAAACGGACCTTGTTAATCAGCCCGTCATCGATCACAGCACTGCTGATCTTTTTAAAGAGTTCATAAAGTGCCTCAATTTCACTTACACTAACTGCATCCATGTGAGAATAAATAACAATCATAAGCAGAATGATTAAATTTGAATCGGAATTCAAAAATGAATAATTAGTTTGAGTAAAATCATTTAAGAATCAAATTGAATCTCATCAGAATTATAAGCTAAATAAATTGCTTTCTTTATTCATTTAATCTGGTTGATATTGGTATCACAAGACTTTTTAAAAACATGCGGGCACAAGCCAAGCAAGAGACAAAACCAAAAGAATGTTCTGCAAGGTGTCTCTATTGGTGTAAATCATATATTAGTGAATAGCTATGTCATGATGGTAACATACACACTGTCTCTCTAGCAAGAACTTCAGGATCTTCAAGGCCCCTTGACTGTTTGTACAAATCAAGATCGCAACATTGCAGTATGGAAACAAAAACATGGTTTATGCACTGCATGATATTCTCTGCACATCAAAACACTCCATACCTGCACAACACAGAAAAGAGTAAGACTTTTTATTTAGTTCTACAAACACTCAGTAGGCCAGTAACAGAATGAACCTTTTAACCATTTCCTGCTTATGCCAACTCAAAACACAATCGCCAAAATTTGTTAAAAGATGTAGCACTCAACACTATGTATCTGCATTCAGAAACAAAACCAAGATATCATCAGTTCTTGACACAACAAGCAATTCAAAAGCATAAAAACAGCAATGATAAGCATTCCGGTAAGGACATAACTACAGACAACTGCTGTCAAGAACTAACCCAAGCAGTAAAAAACATCAAACAATAACTTTGAAAACGATTCAGCAACTTACGGATTCAATTAGCAAAAAAAATTTCTCTAAAAATTCAAATATAGTGAACACTGAATACTGAACCATGAGTAAAAGGTAAACAATTTGCACTTTGCTTATGGCTTACCCGATACTAAGCCATGAGTAAAAGGTGAACAATTTGTGCTTTGCTTATGGCTTACGGGTCAAAAACCTACAATTTGTGCTTTGCTTATGGCTTACGGGTCAAGAACCTTATTGATCAAACACATCAACATTCAAAATTGATACTTCGTCTCTATCCTCTTTGTCAACCAAAGTCTAATTCTTTCCAACAATGACTACCAACTACCTTATTCAATTCTCATTTAGCAAAGTTTCAGAAACCAATCACAACTCTCCCGACCATAATAGAAATCCAAACAAACGTTAATAACGTGTAAAAACAAAACTATCACACACCACACAACTTCAAGGAAGCAAGCACTCAAATTCGTCCTTATCTTATACACGCAGCAACAGAGCAAGCTCTACATAAACAGTCACAATCAATCGATAACACAAAATTAAACTACAGACCGAACGATCTAAGATCTAATCACTTGATTCAGAAACAGCAAAAAAATCAAAAGATAAAGGAATCAACAGATCTAGGAGCAACATGAATTGAAACGAGGAACGGAGAAAGGCAACGGCGATCTGTTTGGAGGCTGAGAAACCGCAAAGGAAAATCTCAAAATTATTTTATATTTTTGAAAAAAATTCTTTCGTTTTCTCGGGAACCAAACAGAGTATTAATTATAAATATAATTATTGTGATGATAACCTGTTATTCGTTACCTTTTGAGAGAGAAAGAGAGAAAGAGAGAAGAGAAAGTGAGAGGATCGTGGTGGTGTTGCAGAGAGAGAGAGAGAGACAATTATGGGAGAGTTTTATATTTTCATTTTACTTATTTATTTTTATTATTATTATAATTTTTGACGGTTCGGTTGGGTACGTAACAGGACAATTGCGATGGGAGGGAATTATTGACCTGGCCAAGGCAATGATAAGCTGATTGCAAGTAGTACGACAACGTGATACGACGTCGTTGATTGCATGTAATAAACGTAATATTATTTTAAATTTATTTATTTATTTTATAATTTAATTTAAATTAAATTGACATCGTATGAATGATAAGATAAATATATATAAATTAAAATATTAAATATGATAAATTTATTTATTTATGAGTATAAAATCTATATTTTGATATTATTTAAAAATTTAAACAAATTTTTTTACCTAAAATATCTTCATGCTTGCTAATAGATGATCAGTCAATACTCGATAAAAGTTTAGTAGTCAATATATATATATATTCTAATGGTAAGTTAAGCCTTCGATTAATTATTTATTTGTTATTGAGCTTTATCGCAGAGTGCATTGTCAAGATTTGTATGAAGTAATGTTTCAAATTTTTATCCAAATATGTAAATTATAGACTAATATTTAAGTATGAGATGATACAATCACATAAATAAAAAATTATGATTGAAATGAACAAATAGCATTAGTATGATTTACATTTTATTTATTTTAAATAAAAAATAATAACAAACAAAAAACAATTTAAGTCAAAACTGAAGAGTATCACTTTCATTATTTTAAATGAAAATTATATTAAATAAAACAATCATAGTTTAAAATTCATATATATTTTTTCCAATATGTCTTTATTTTAAATAATGTTTTGTGCAAAAACAGAAAAAAAATAAAAATAAAAAGGCATATATTGTTTTATAAGAATTTTGTGAATTTTTATTCATAATCTATATCTATCTATATATCTATATAATTCTGAAACATGAACTTATATAGTTGACATGTAGGATGACAAGTAAGATTTTTTAGACTTTAGATTTTTGACAAGTAGGCTTTACTTGAAGGTAATTTCAATAACTTTTAATATTCAATCTATATATATATATATATATCTATATAATTCTGAAGCATAAGCCTATATAGTTGACATGTAGGATGACAAATAGGATTTTTTAGGCTTTAGATTTTTTATAAGTAAACTTTACTTGAAGGTAATTT
>JANKKB010028880.1:0-17569 GCA_026225775.1 Bursera palmeri | reverse complement strand
CCCCTCTTCCACTTTCTTCGTCAGATCCAAGCGACGAAGCTTGTCTAACTCATCTAAGACAATCCTTGAAAGACCCTGACAAGAACCTTCCAAACTGGAAGTCAACCTTCTCAAATCCCTCCAACGGCTTCACCTGGTATCTCCCAGGCGCCACCTGCAACAATGACCACATCACCAATCTCTCTCTCGTATCTCCTTTCATTTTCACTGTTCAAGATATCAAAAGATCGTTATACCCAGATGACGCTAACGTGGATTCAAAAAATTGGGGTTTGGGTGCTACTAAAAAGTTAACGCGGGATAGCGGTGTTACTCAGATATAACATGGAGGTGCTTATGAAATTTCCACGAACATAATGGCTTCATTTCAGTTCTTGCCGTTCTTAGAAGGTTAGACGGCTAGACCTGAATGTTTAAACATAAACAACCCTAGATTGTTGTCTGCCCACAAACATAAACAATGACCCTGTACATGCCCTTCTTCAGATCATGCACCACCTTAAGCTCTCTAACCCAACTCCATGCCCACCTGTTGGTTACTGGCCTCCACAATGACCCACCAGCCTCCACCAGGCTCATGGAATCTTATGCACGCATGGGCACCCTTCAATCTTCAAGACTTGTGTTTCAAACCTTCAGAAACCCTGATTCTTTCATGTGGGGTGTACTCATTAAGTGCTATGTGTTGAAAAACTTCTTTGAAGGAGCCATTTCCCTCTACCATGACATGATATACAAGCAAACCCAGATAACTAACTTTATATATCCATCTGTTTTGAGAGCCTGCTCTGGTTTTGGTGATCTGGGTATTGGTGAAAAAGTTCATGCAAGGATTATCAAATGTGGGTTTGATGATGATGATGTTATCCAGACTTCACTTGTCCGTATGTACGGTGAAATAGGCTGTTTAGACGATGCTAGGAAAATGTTCGATAAAATGTCGACGAGAGATGTGGTTTCGTGGAGTTCGGTTATTACGAGTTGTGTTGATAATGGAGAGGTTGATGAAGGGTTGAAGGTTTTCCGTTTGATGGTTCTCGAAGGTGTTCCACCGGATTTTGTGACAATGCTTACTGTTGCTGAGGCATGCGGTGAATTATGTTCTTTGAGACTAGCAAAGTTGGTTCATGGTCATGTACTGGGGAGGAAGATTAAGATTGATGGACCACTTGGTAATGCTTTCATTTCAATGTATGGTAAATGTGGTGACTTGTTAAGTGCTGATAGGATTTTTGTGAAGGTTAAGAAGCGTTGTACCATAACATGGACAGCAATGATTTCTTGCTACAATAGAAGTGGTTGTTTTCGAAAAGCTTTGGATGCTTTTGTAAGAATGCTAGATTTTAAAGTGGAACCTAACTTAATAACCTTGTTAACTCTCCTAGGTTCTTGTGCTGGATTAGCCTGGCTTAGAGAAGGGAAGTCGGTTCAATGTCATATCATAAGAAAACATATTGAACCCGACTATGATTATTTGGGGCCAGCATTGATAGAATTATATGCTGAATGCGGGAAACTAAACAATTGCCAGAAAGTTCTTCATACAATTGGAGAGAGGAATATTGTATCATGGAATATGCTCATATCAGAATATGCTAAGAGAGGAATGCTGAAGGATGCAGTAACAATCTTTGTGCAGATGCAGGCACACGGTCTAATGCCAGATTCATTTAGTCTGGCAAGTTCTCTCTCAGCTTGTGGAAATTTGGGTTTATTGCAGCTTGGACTTCAGATTCATGGTTATGTTATTAAAAAAGACTTTTCAGATGAATTTGTCCAGAATTCGCTAATTGATATGTATTCTAAATGCGGGTTTGTGAACCTAGCATACCCAATTTTTGATAGGATTCAACAGAGAAGTGTTGTAACATGGAATTCTATGATCTGTGGATTTGCGCAGAATGGTAATTCAGTTGAAGCAATCAATCTCTTTTGTCAAATGTACTTGCGCTGTCTTGAGATGGATGAAGTGACCTTCTTAAGTGTAATTCAAGCTTGCTCCAATCTGGGTCATCTTGAAAAGGGAAAATGGGTTCATCACAAGTTCATTAGCTATGGTATAAATAAGGATATTTATATTGATACAGCTCTAATTGACATGTACGCCAAGTGTGGAGACCTTCAAACAGCCCAAAGAGTCTTCAATGGCATGTCAGAAAAGAGTGTGGTGTCATGGAGTGTCATGATCGCAGGGTATGGAATGCATGGTCAGCTGGAGGCTGCCATCTCACTCTTCAACCGATTGTTAGAATCAGGAATAAAACCAAATGAAGTTACCTTCATTAATATTCTGTGGGCTTGCAGTCATTCAGGGTCTAAAGAAGAAGGGAAGTTTTATTTTAACGCAATGAGGGAATTTGGAGTTGAACCCAACTCAGAACACTATGCTTGCATGGTTGACCTCCTGAGTCGTACTGGTGACATTGATGGAGCATATGAACTGATCCGCTCAATGCCATTGCCTGTCGATGCTAGCATCTGGGGTACTCTGCTTAACGGGTGTCAAATCCACAAAAGGATAGATATGATGAAAATTATCCAAAAAGAAGTTTCAGATATCAGTACAGATGATACTGGATACTATGCTCTATTATCTAATATCTACGCTGGAGAAGGAAACTGGGATAAATTTGGGAAGGTGAGATCAGTAATGGAAAGTAGAGATCTAAAGAAGGTACCAGGGTACAGCATAATTGAGCTTGACAGTAAGAGTTTATCGATTTAGGGTTGGTAACATGTAACATATATCTGATTTGCAGACAGAGGAAATGTACAGATTTTTTGGAAAATTTTCTAATTTGCAGAATTAGAAAGGGAAACAAATGTCGGCTCGCAGCTAGAAGCTGGCAATAGCCTTGAATAAAATTTTCGTAATAAAATCATAGGCAGAATGATGGAAGTAACTCTGGTTAGTGGTTACTCCAACGAAGAAAAATGAGGACGGTAGTTTGTTTTTGACACATGGTCAATTGTCTTATTTTGATTACACAGACCTTAGACTAAAGATCAGTAAATATTCTGAGATTTAACCGTGAAAACAATGCACAAGGATAGGGTACTTTGATTTTTGGCTTTTCTTTGCTTGCAAGAGTTGTCTTTTTTTTTTTAAACAGAAAGCAATTCAAAATTCCCTGAGAAATGCTTTCTGATTGCCTCATTATCATTAAATTTGACAGAACTGGTAGATATCTCCGTGTGTAAAAGCTGAAAGAGGATTTCTAATCTCTCTCCAGTACGGGCCCCAGCCTATCTATTGCATTTTTAATTAAAATGTACATATTTGATTGAACATTGGTTGGTTCTGTGATTTATTTGCCTCATGATATCTGATATAAGATCAATGAAGGTCCCTATGCTTTAAAAATAATAATAATAATAATAATACTAATAGAAATACCAAGTTTCTCATTAGAACAAACTATTGATTTCAGCATTCATCAGCATCTAATACATGTTATACAGAGCTTATTATATACACGACTCCCCCTTTACCCACTCCTGCCTCCTAAGGCAAGCTTACCTTTATTACAAAGGATTGAAAGAATGGAAACCTTAAATCACACCTAAAATCAACATATCTTGTAAGCCCTTACCATATACTACAAATCATATCCGTTCGTCCACTAATAACTGACGTAAAACTCTTCCCACAAACTAATCCATACAAATTGATGTGACATGACTTAAAAAAGTGAAAACTAGAAATAAATTGAAACACGTTAGACCGATAAGGTGATAAATACCACATCAACTTGTATAGAGATATATAGAGTTTTTATGCGTAATATACTCTTTGTCAACTAATAAAGCCTCATCACCCCACTTTATGAGATTCCTTCAAGCTCATGGGTGATACTGTGATGCAAGATAATATCTCGGAAACATCTTTGATGGGCTATTGACGCTTCAAAGTCATTCATGCTCATGTTTAAAGCGGCAAAATAAGTTCAAAATGATATTGCAGGACAATCATCGTCAGTACTATAGAAAGAATTCTTTGACTGAATTGCTGACCAACAACCATCTTGTAGATTACTATTCCTTCGACAAATTTCCCCGTATATGAGTGCTTGTACATGAATCGATCTTCTATTTGTATAGATCTCAAAACGTTACAGACAAATTATTTTGAATCATTTCTCCAGACACTTTCATCTAGGAACCTGTGCCGGTCCAATGCAAGTTCATAGCATAATTAAACTCCTCACTCAAAACATTTCTAGGAGAAATTCCCTACAATGTTCTTCCACGGTGATAATGCGCTTTACAGTTTTGACTGGTATACCTAATTACGTCAAGCTTTGTTAGTAAGATTTACTGAACCCAACTAAGCAGAGGATGCCGCCCTGAAGAATGAGAAATCATTAGCAACATCTAAATCCACTAGGCTGCACCCAGGGGACTTGCTCAAACCTCTTTGCTTCATCAACTTTCTCATCTGATTTACCTGATTCCATCTTCCATCAGAAGCATACAGGTTAGACATGAGCACATAGTAACAAGCTTTATCAGGATGCAACCGTAGCATTCTCCTAATAGCCACCTCCCCAAGATCAAACCTTGAAAACAGTCTACATCCATGTAGGAAAGCTCCAAGCAAGCTTACATCAGGTTGAACAGGCATATTCTCTATAAATTCCAAGGCTTCTTCTAGCCTGCCAGCACGAGCAAATAGATCAACCATACATGCATAATGCTTCATGGAAGGCACAAAGTTATAGTCCTTGCACATTGAATAGAAACATCTCCCACCCTCCCCAATCATCCCAGTATGACTACAGGCAGATAAAATTGTTGTGAAAATTACTTCATTGGGCCACACTTCATGCTTCAACATATCAGTAAAAAGTGCCAGGGACCCACTACCATCCCCTTGCATTCCACAACCACTGATCATTGCGCTCCATGTTACAGTGGTTTTCTCTTTCATGACATCAAAAACCATACGAGCAGATTCAGCATCTCCACATTTGGCATAGAAGTTCAAAAGTGCAGTGCCAACATAGACATTAGATGATAGTAGGCCCTCTTTTATGGAGTATGCATGAAGAGAAGAACCAACTTGGATAGCAGCAAGTGAAGCGCAAGCTGAAAACACACCTACCAATGTGACTGCATCAGGTGAAACAGAGTCTGATCTCATTCGATGAAACAATTTGACTGCTCCATACGCAGAAGCATTCTGGGAATACCCAGATATAATAGCATTCCAGGCAATTACATCCTTGTCTGAAACCATCTCAAATATGTAACGAGCATCTCCAATCATATGGCACTTCGCATACATGTCCACCAGAGCATTAATCACCATAGGATCCTCAAATCCGAGCTTAATCCCAAGACAATGTAACATCTTCCCCAAATTCAAATTGCCAGACTGTGCACATGCTGAAAGCACACTTGCAATGGTAACACAATTGGGCAAAACACCAATCCATTTCTTATCTGTAAACAATTTTAAAGCCTTATCAGGGTAGCCACTTTGAGCATATCCAACAATCATTGCGGTCCATGATACAAGATCAACAGTAGAAAGCTCATCGAATATTGACCTAGCATCTCTAATATCTCCACACTTGACATACATGTCTAAAAGGGCTGTAGCCAAGTAAGAATTAAGTTCAACACCTATCTTAATCACAAACCCATGAACCCACTTCCCCTGATGCAAAGCTCTTAACTTTGTACACGCAGTAACTAAGCTTCCTAACGTAAATTGATTGCCTTCAACCAACACTTCCCTCATCCGATTAAACAAAATCAGTCCTTCTTGTGCACAGTCATTTTGTACATACCCGACAATCATTGAAGTCCAAGAAACCACATTTCTGTCACTTGTTTCATCAAAAACTCTACGGGAACACTCAATTTCTCCACACTTTGCATACATATCCACAAGACCCGTCAACACAAAGCTATCAGGACTTCCCGCCTTAACAACTTGACAATGTACCTTCCGTCCCTCGTTAATATCTCGCAATTCACTACACGCCTTTAACACTACCGAAAACACAACATTGTCATGCTCTTTCACCCATTTCCTCAAACACTTATAAAGATCCACAATCTCTTGGTACAAATCATTCAAAAAGTACCATCGCATCATAACTTTAAACGAATAAAGATCCGGTTCACGCATCTGATCAAACACTAAACGGGCATATTTTAAATTGCCGCAAGAACCATACATACTAACCAATTTGGTGTTACACAAAAGGTCATTGGCTAAGCCGTCTACAACGAGTAAAGCATGGATTTTCTTGAGAGAAAGGATGTTCTTGCAAATACCCAGAAGAGAAAAAAACGGCGTCGCATGAATCGAATGAACGTTTCCATCGAATTGATGGGTTACATAAGAGAGATATTTGAGAAGAAGGTAGGGTTTTGAAGGATGAGAAGTGTGTCTATGCAAGAGAGAAATGAGTCTGACCATGTCTTCTGATTAGGGTTTTCATTTGAAGAACAAAAGTAGTAGGAGAAGGGGTGAGCGTTACGTTAGAGTGACTCCCGCTCCCGCCACATTTTGTAATGCAAACCGCAAGTCTCGCTGAGATTTTTATTTATTAAAGAATTTTAACAATTTTTTTATTTATTATGATGTAATTTCTTTTTATTTTATAATTAAATTTTAGAAATAACTAAAATTGCCGGAAAATATTGTCCAATTGTAGATATCACATCTAAATTTTTACAAACTATGTTATTTTTGAAGATCGCGCCCGCCGCCCCGCGCCGCCACCTCCCCCCACCCCCGGCGGAATGAATAATAACAACAATTGGATATATGATACGATGACAAAAAATATTAAATAAAATCAGTTAAAAAATTGTAGTGGATATTTAATATAAAATATTCAAAAGCAATCAGCATACACATTTGAAGTTGATATCAGCTGAATAATAAAAATAAATTAATAAATAAATAGGAAAGCATACGATGATAAAGGTGATATAATATTATTTTAAGTTGTTAGGACACAAGTGGCAAAACTAACCATTAAAAGTACACAAAATAATAATAATAATAAATAAATAAATAAAGAAGAAAAAGGGAAAGAAAAGGACAGACAAGTCGGAGTAGCACTCAGAAAATCAATAGAAAGAAAGAGAGAGGACTTTATCGAAATTTGATTGGTTAGAAGAGTATCTATCTAACTAATATCTAAAGAGTATGACCAGACAGATTGTACAACCAATCAGATTCCACGACACCGACACTTATGCATTCCCTCCTGTCTTCCCTGCCTGCGTACAAAACTTAGATTTTCTCCCTCTTCTTGTCTTCCTCCTCCACGCTCCTCTGCCGCGCGTGCCTGTCCCCTTTTCAATTATAATTTTCTTCTTTTCACCTTTTTATTTTTTTATAATTATAATAGAATAATAATAGTGGAGGGCATCAGCTTTGTTTGTCAGTCCCAAGTAAGGATAGAAAACTACAGGTGGGGCAAGATCGGCCAAACACTCCACGTATTTCTCAACAAACATAAAGACAGACAGTGAAGTGAAACGGCTTTATCGCAATCAAACACTAGGACAAACAAACACCACACTTTGTGGTTGCAATTAACTGTGTATGTGCACGCACTTGATCATAAATTCTCGGCTGCTTGATCATTTGTGGTTTCATGGTTTGGGAACCCATCTTAAGGGCTTTCATGTTCAGTTGGTTGGCATATATATAAATAAAAAGGAAAATGGTCTGTATTTATTTTCAGCTTCACATGGAGATGATACTTAACTAGTGTTACAATACAAGTATGCAGCTTTTGATGCCTTACGTTTGGCACACTTGCTCGTTCGCTCCTTTTTGGATTTTATTGACTTGTTCATTCTTCTTGTTACTCGAATCTTGGCAAATAATAATTAATACTCTCAACTATGATAAAATATAATTTGACCGGACTTCATTCTTATTGGAAGAGGAGATACCATCAACATAATGCCGTTCTTTTTTTTTTTTTTTTCTAAATAATTTTAGGGAATCCTTGAAGCTAAAACTATTAGTATTTTCATAAGACTTCCCATTCTTCACAACCCTTTAAGAGAAAAGAGCCCTGATCGCTTTCCTTTCAGATTCCTGTCATTCTTAGGGCAGAATCCAAATTTGCCATCAATAATCAACTTTCTACAAGAGACTTCAGTTGAAAGGTCAACCACAAACAGCTGATATGGTATTATCAGAAACTTTGAACAAACCATTCGAGAATTGAAGGACAGTCCCAAGAGTGATAGTGCACAGATGCTTGCCAAAAAGAGTCTTGTATATATCCCAGAAGAATTCATGCAACATGATTTATTAATAATACAAAGTTGGTTACCACCCAAAGACAGATAATTAAAGGAACCCAAATTAAGGGCTACGAAATGTACAAGGACAATCCCCATGACTCACAATAACCTCACTCCCCAAAGCCATAGAAACAACTTCCTAATTCCCTCTATAAAATACTCAATTAATAAATCAAAGCCTCCTTCCTCCAGTTACGTCATTGGAAGAGGTGGATTACCGGCAGGGCACCTTTGCCGGCGAGGTCGTCTAGTTGTTTTCCCCCAGCCAGTCAGGCTTCCATCATCCAGTCCCACTTCAATATTAGTAAGTTGTTGCATCAGTGGTGGGCAAGTGTTTGCTACCACAACAGGAGATGGACTAACTACAGATCGCCGCCTACCCCTTGCACACCCACTTCTAGTGGAGTTCCTTCTTGTCAATCCTGAATGCCAAGAGTGACCCGTTGCTCTCATCAGTCCTCCAAATGTCTGAAGATCTTCTGTCACCTCATGCCTTGATAAAGAAGCAAGGCCTGGAAGGATGTCCCTTTGGAAGTCCCTCCGCTGCCTCCCTCTCCTTGCCTGGCCCTTTCGGGGTCGATTTGGTAACAGTGTGGTTCCTGTTTCTTCCACTTTGAAGTTTTCTGGAACCAAAGGTTTGGGCATGTAATCTTCTTCCTTGGTCTCCGCCAATTTCAATGTCATGGACTCAAAGTAATCAATCTCTTCTGACGAAGATTGGTCATTATCCTCAACATCTTTGCTTCTCAAAAAAGCATCCAACTTGCTCTCAAGATCATCTCCACAAGATGAAACTACCTCAACTATCTCCACAAACCAATTAAGGGGGTCCTTTACAGAAGCCTCAGATGAATCACAAGCAGCAGCATCCAAATGATCACAAGGACCAGAGAATGAGATGGCAACTATTGCCTCCACCGCTACTCTGACAAGTTCATCCTCCAGCTGATCAGTTTTGTGTTGCGGTGATTGTAGGAGTGCTTCCTCAGTCTTTTGCAAATTTTCTTCTCCATGCATGACATTCTCCTCAGTCTCAGGAACTATGGGGACTTCCAAATCTATCCCTACAGTCTTCACAGTGGTGCTCAAAACGGTAGGCATCAATGAAGCTTCATCCTCACTCAAATATGAGTTAAGATCAATGTGATGTCTGAAACTGGTAACGTTTACATCTAATTTCTTCTCTATGATGACTATGTCATCTGCAATCTGTTGGCTCAAGTCAGGAACAGCAGCATCACAAGGCAAGTTTATATCGAGTACCCTAATGTTCCTGTTATTTTCGTGGACTTCAGATGGGGGAGGAATCGACACAGAGACAGAGGTAAGACATGAGGACTCATTCTTTGAGTCATGAGCCCTTTCAGATAAAGGAAACCCAAGAATTTTCCTGTTACTACTCAGGAAATCACTCCTTTCAACCTTACTGGCCTCAATATTACTGGAACCTGAACCTGATGTCAAATTCTCAGTAAATATTTGGTCATTTCCGGTTTCAATTTTATTTACCAACTGATTAAGAGACGATTGCAAGAAACTCCCAACATTCAAATCCCTCCCAGAACCGGTGGTCTCATTCTTACAAGGCTTAGCTCTTAGCCAAGGCAGCACTGCCACATGGTCCTCATGCTTCTTTACTCCATCTTTGACTTCAATACTTTCTAGGAGACCTGCCTCCAGTGAGCCATTAGAATGCAGTACATTCAAGTTCACATCTTTTGCAGACTTCATGTCCGTGCCATTTGAACCCTTGTAGAGCTTTTCAGAAAAATGGTTGATCACCTGCTCAGCTGCAGCATTACTATGATGACCATAGTTCAGATGATTATAACCGATTGAAGGAGCTTGAACCAGATGTTCCTTGGATCCTGATGAGGACCCATAGTAAAAGCCATTCCGGTTAGGCAATTCACCTTCAACACTTGTGTTAGGTCTAGGGTTGCCATTAAGATACCACCCATCTCCAAAAATCCCATAGGTCTGACCTGATGTCTGAGGACTCCGACTCAAGGTACTAGATGAGTTCAGATAGGGGTGTGACTGGACTGATATTGACTTATGGTTTAAGCTACTACAAGATTTTTCCCACAATGAAACCGAGTGAGGCCAGGAGTTGAACAAATCAGAAGATGATGAAGCAACTGGATACGAATTGGATATATTAGAAGCTGCACCTATTTCAGGAAGGTTATTACTGGAGTGATTTCTCTCAGAATTTTCTAAACCGCGAACTGTTCTCTCTCTCCATGGATCCACCTTCCTTTGCTCAGTGAGCAAAAAAGCAGGAATTTCATGAGCCTTATTAAACAGAACTTGTGTTGACTGAGAAGTCATAGGTGCCTTTTCATATTCAAGAACTTGAGAAAGAGACTTCAGGTTACTTTTACCAGACCCTGTAAACCACATAAAAGCATGGAACTAAATAAAACAACCTTATAGGACATAAATGCAGAGAACTCAAGAAGGAAAAAGTTCCCTACAGACTTATATTTTTCCAGGTTAACGGCAGCCTCTAAAATTCTTTCTTAGAATTAATATGGGAAATAGAAGAGCAAAGCACTATATATAAGATATCCACTCCCATGAAACAAGATAAGAAGTAGCAATTGGAGTATACATTCTATGCAAGAGCCAAAAAAGCAGAGTTGATGCAAACTCTGAATTAAAATAAATAAATAAAAATAAAAAGGAACTTAGTTGGAACTTCATGAAAAACAAATTACCTGCTTCAATCACATGAGAAAACCAGCTTCTACCGTTTTCATTACTCTCCAAATTTCTATTGGTTGGAGTACCATTATTGCTTCCATGATGGGAGTTCATAGAAAATTCCTTAGGCAAAGCTTGAAGCTGTGATATTGGTTTGGAAGACAGCTCATGGCTTTTTATCTCCCCATCACAGGAGGCACGGCCCAAAAGATTAAAATATCCAGAAGTATTTGTTTCTTCAACTGGAATAGGCTCATTCAAGTCAGCCAAACTAGTTTTACTCCTTAAATATGGATCAGATCTCGAAACATCTCCCTGGCAACCAGTCTGCTCGCCTTCACCAACAAACAGCTTGACACCACTCTTAGATGCAATTTTCTGATTTCCCTTAGGGTGATAAGTTGACAAGCCAGATACTGTTTCATCCCTGTACTGCTCCCCATCTTCAGTGTCAATGTATTCATCAGCTGGAAGTTGAAGATCGATCATTTTTCTTCGGACCTTTGTGGGTCTGGACTCCAAAAATTCAACATCCTTTGAACTTCCACCATTTTGGAAAGGTAAGTGACCAGCTTGAGTGCAGTTACCTTTCATGGAACTCAGAGGGGAATGAATGTCTTCAATACCTGAAATTGACGGTCTAGCACAAACAGAGTTTCCCAAAGGGAAGCTCGGGATATGCCATTTCCGAGCATCTTCAGATGTAATTTGTGAGGCCAAGGGGCTCGATGAGAATGATGTCTCCATGGCTATCCAACTTTTGTGTTGTTCTTTCCTTTTCACTTCATCCATCAAGTCCTTTTGTATTCTGTATAATCGATGAAGTTCACACACCTGGATAATTCCAAAGAATTCAAATACATTCTAATATTTAGAAAGCAAATCAAAAACAGAATCAGACAAGGGCAAACTGACTTTGCTTTAAACCTATGAGAGGACGACCAGATAGATTAAATCAAATCATAAGAATCTTTCAGATATAATAAGATCAAGAAAGGAAGTCACATAAAACGTACCTGCTTCTTAAAAATTGCCTCATGCTCGAGCATTGTCTTTTTAACTAAATCTTTGTCATGCACCGTACATGCCTCTACACTGGCCCTAGGAACGAAACCGTTACAATATTGCACGTTTGTCATGGTGTTTTCTCCACAATATGGTGACCAGCTAAAACCATTAGAATTCTGATTAAGATCCCCCATTGAGCAATATCCTGGCATGTAGCTTTTAGACTGTACTTTTGTTCCCATTCCTGGCAATCGATTAAGCAACATTAAGAGTGTGAAGCCTACCACAAATCAATAATAAAAGAGCTCCAATATAAAAGAATAAGAAGATTAGTTACTCAGAAAGAATTCTAATATGTAAAACCACTCGTTCTGATTCTAGATACAACTTGAAAAAACGATAAATAAGAGTTAAAAAAATATGACTAAACGGCAAGTTCCCTCAATGAATTTTAATTATTCTTATGCATACACCTGTGCGCACATGCATTATGTAAGCAAACTTTATTGTAAGAGTGGATTCTTCACTGACATTTCACTCCAAATTTATGAGATTCTTCTCCATTAAAAGTTCACAGAGACCATGAATGCAAAGCTTACTTCAAATGGATCTACTTCATAGTGAAACAGACCTAGATCCACCCTCTTTCAGCAAGGCCTAGTTCACAAAGATATCTTATTTTCAGATCAAAACTGTTGCTAGGTCCTGCGTTTTCCATTACTATGCCATAATCATGCATCAGTTGCCACTTAATTGAAATGGGATAACTAATAAAGTAGACGTAAGGCATTACAGGTTAACTCAAGCATACAAGAGGTTTATATGTTTTACATGTCAACAAAGTTGATCAATAGTCACCTATCCCAAGATTACAGAAAACCATTTTTACAATGAATAACTGAAATTCATGATCCTCTAAATACCTAGTACAGACAGGATCAGAAGTGACATATAGGTGAGAGAAAATATCTCAAATAAAGAACAATAGAAAATATTGGGCAAATTATCAAAAAAAAAAAAATCCTAATGGAGACACGTCCCTTGTATTGAAGAAGATTATAAAAAGTAACTTGAGTAAATTGATAAAAGCTACTACCTAAAATAGAATGAAATTAGTTCATATGGCATTGCATTATTTATTGTAACTTTCTTATAAACGAATTTGCTGTAATGTAACTCAGAGAGTTAGAACCATGTTTCTTGTAAACAGGAGAAGTCACCAGCAACTCAAGGAACTATTCTAGAATAGCAGAGCAACTATAATGATTTCATGACCTTATGTTGTTGGGTATGTGAAGTGATAATAAAACATAGATCAAATCATTTTAATTGTGTCAAAAAAACCCATAGTCGTGTCTCCCAATTCTCGCCAACATCGTAGATGACTCTATAAACCTCATTGACCTAGAAGTTATGAACAACAAATGTGCCCAACAAGATAACCGAATTATAAGCTATTATGCGTAGTTATCAGAACAAGGAACCATTTCATTACTTGAAAACCTTTATGATTGCTCAAGTAACAGAATTCACTCCATTTATATCTAAGACAAAAGCCAACATTTAAAAAGCAACAATATCTTTCCTAACATCTGTTAATAGTGTAAGAACATATTTAGCCGCAGTTACTAGAAGAACACAGATGAAATTGAGTTTAACTAGTAAACTACAAACCAGAACACCATTATATCACCATAAATCTTAAAGAGACTAAAAATCCACCCTAGAGACCAAATTTCATGGAAATTTCCAGACATACCGGAAAATTAAGAAACCCAATAATCAAATGATCAATTGTAGTTTAAGCAACACTTTATCAAAATGCAAAAGATGTTAAATTGGAAACAGATGTTAATAGAATAGATCCTAAGCAATTAAAATCTAAACTAACGACATGTTAGCAAGTATTAACAACAGGACCTACCTTATGAAGAACTGAAATCACCCATCAAATCGAATTACCATCAGAACAATCGAAGAACCAAAATCAATAGAATTAAGCAATTATATTAGGAGTGAAACAACCAACAGTGAAGTGTATTAAGTTGCAGCGATAGAATAAATGCCTAAACCCAATTACAGAAATGATCACAGAAGAAATGAATAAATATACATATATACACTCATAAATTAAATTAAATATAAAGTAAAAAATATAAAAGGAATAATTAATATATGAAAAAATATTAAAAAAAAATTACCTCAGACCCACATCCTCTTATCAACTCTCCGTCAAGAATCCACCATAGATTTAATCATTTGAACAGAACTCCACATCATAGAGAGAAAAAATTCAGTCTTTAAACTGACAGTATCAACAGAAGAAAGAGCTGAAAAAACAATAATTATACAACAAAGAACAAAGTGGGTATTTTCCCAACACCATTGAAAAAGCTTAGATCGTCATCTAGAAGGAGATTTCGATCTGCTGGGCCACTGTCTCTCTCTCTCTCCCTCGACACAGAAAATAAAAAAGAAATAAAACATAAATAAGAAGAGAAGAGTATTTATTTGTTTAATTTTTATTTTCAATTTTTATTAATATTTCTTTAGAGAGAGAAAATGAGTTCCATTGTATGTATGTTTGTTTGTTGAGAGAAAGAAAAAGAGAGATCCCAGATAAGAAATCTCCACACAAACAAACGACCTTCTAAGAACAGTGACATGAAATTTGTCAACATCCGGTCTCTTTTTATTCTCTGCTTTTTCTTCACTTCTCTCTTCTCCCCCTTTTTTTTTTCTATTTATATATTTTCTTTCTTTCTTTCTTTCTTTCTTTTTTAAGTTTTTCTTGGATTTTGAGATTTTATTAGAAAATGTCCACTTCTTTATTCCCCCCACCTTTCTTGCCTTCGGTACATACAGATATTGTTATTTATTATTCATCCAAACAAATAAATCCCACTTTCACATCTATTAACCAAACAAATATAATCACAAATAATCAATAAAAAGCTTTTTCCAGAATCTAATTGCAATTAAGTGTAAGGATTATGGTAATTAAGTAGGGATGGATTGGTTAATCCAAGCGAGCAGACAAGAGGTGGGGCCCCGCCAAACTGTGGAAAGGATGAGGTTTAAGCAGCGAAATAAATGACATCAGGAGTTGAGAATATTTACGAGATTAGGAATGTGATACACTTTGTTGTTCTGGAAGATTTTGATTGGCTGATCCTCTGTGTCCGTGTCTGTGTCTCCAACAGAGAAAAAGTCTAATTGCTACGACTGTACGATATGGGAATAGGGAGACGAGGCGAACACGTGGCTTCTTTTTGCTGCATTTCCAGATCTCTCGTACTGTTACTGTTACTGTTACTGTAGGCGCCACCACCCTCGTCAATTTACTTACATTTTTTGCAATGTTTAAATAATCTCATCATTACGTTTGGTTTAAGTTTCAAATAAGATGTTTCAAACTTGATTAAGCTTTGTAATTATTACTTTGAAAGGATATTAAAGTCTTTTCCCGTTTAACAAATATCAAAAATACATACAATATTGAATTATAATTTTTATAATTAAAATATATAAATTTTTAGTTTTACTACCTGTCCAAAACACGTGAAAACTATCTTATAATTTTTTAATAATGATTTATATTAATACAGTAATATATTTTTTTATTATTATTTCATGAAAATAATATATATTAGATTTGATTTGCGTATTATTGCAAAGTTTTTTAAATGATGACTGAATTTTCTAAATGATTGTTAATTATTTGATTATTAATAAGATCTAACGATGTTTAATAATGACACGATTGCTAAATGGGTATCATGTATTAACCATCTTAGTAATTATTTTTGTTTTTTAATTAAAAAAAAAAAGAGTGAAATACATGTGTGACAAATACCATATATCAACTCAATTGCTTTACCTATAAGTTTAATGCTTGTCTTAATTGAATACGTAAATAAATACTTGTGTCCATTGCAAGAGAATTTAATTGAGGGAATTAAGTTAATTAATCAAAATGCTGCCATGTGTATTTTTGGATTGCGTACTTGCTCTCTTGTCACTCTTGTTAAAATTTTGAGTTGTCAACATTGAATTGAAAGTAGGAAGAGCTAGATTTGCTCTACCAATCTCAATTTGGAATTTTCTTAACTATGCAACCCAGAAGAAAAATTGGAATGATATGGTGATGATTAGGCAAAAATATTATGAAAATTAACGTTTTAATCAAGAGTTAGTAACAAAATTATTAAATACCCATCTGAGATTACATCAAAGACATCAAAATTTATTATCAAAATCTAATCAAACAATAACATGGTATTTAAAAATTTTATTTTTTCTTGTATTGTTTGGTTTGACAATAACATGGTATTGTTGAATTAATGGCTTTTAAAGGATTCATTCAATTGTTCCAGGATCTAGGTACAGGCAGAAGGATCAGGTTCAGGTTCAGGTTCAAGTGCAATCGACCCGGACCAGAAGACGGATCTGGTGCAGCCCATTATCTGACATGAACCAACGTGGATTGGAGCCGGAGGGTCCATTTATTATCAACCGAGAGACAGAGAGAGAGAGACGGAGGGGGAGAGGATTTGTTGGCATGAGATGGCTTGTAAGGTTTGATAAATGTGGCCCATGTCATCATCACCTAATTAATCACTAAATTTCCAGGAGCATTAATTAGTAAATGAGATTAATTAAGATCTTGCTTTGCGAAGATTGGAGAGGTAAACGTGGTCCCTAAATGGTCATTGTCAAGGAAAATGAGTGAAGCTTTTCTCAAGTTCCAACTAGTAAGAAGATTTGGGTAAGCAGATGGCAAGGGTCCCACCTTCGTTTATTGTGACCCCCTGTCCCACATCGTTGATTGACTTCACTTGAGAGACTTAAACAATCCATTGATTTTAATTGGGTCATTTTTCAATCATTTCCTGATCAAACCTTTAAAAAAAAAAAATTAAATCATTTTTAGAATTTTCATAATTACTATGGGCACGAATAATGGTTTGGTGTGGTCCTGTAGGGCAGTGTAACGTTCTTAGATGTAGTGGGGAGAATTGTGGTAACAATGATGTAAATGCAATTCATAGAATGCCAATACAAGTGTGTCCAACTTTGGATTTATAAAGAAAGTGACGTGGCAACCATTCTGTTCACCGATCAAGTAAAGATCTCGAAGATCACGAAGCTCTGTTCTGGTTAACATCATTAAGGTTGAGTTTTTATGTTAATTAAAAGTAATTAAGAATATAACTAGACTTTCTGTCTCGATGGCAAATATAACAAAAATTCATGAACACGTTTATGGGGTGAAAACCACAGGGCAAGCATATTTATGCAGTGTTAATAGATTGAAAGACCAACACCATTCATGCTTGATTTGACTAAAAGAAGGTGGGGAATACATCGCTTTCCCCCACTCAAATTTCTATACCCTCGGAGAAGATGACCCAAATCTATAAATATCTCATAAATTCATCTTCTTTCATTGTTTTAATTTTCATTCTCATCTATCCTTATAACTCGCCAATCCATAATCTTATTCCAACTAAAGGCATTACTGGTGATTTTGGTTTAGAATTATTCTTGAATTGGCCAGTGT
>JANKKB010028879.1:0-17549 GCA_026225775.1 Bursera palmeri | reverse complement strand
AATATAAAAGAAATTCTCATTTAGGAAGCCATGCAATCCAATTAGATAATATCTAAGGGAACTTCATTGCATCCTAATGCATGAATTTAAGCTTTATTACCATTTGGACTTGTTCGGGTTGAAATTGAGCTTGGACTTGATTGGACCGAAATTGAAGGGTGGTCGGATTCGGATCAGTTATGGAAAGGAATTTGGGTAGAAATTTAGATTTTTTTTTTTTTTTTTTTGNTAGATTTTTTTTTTTTTTTTTTTTTTTGTCAACAACATTGGATTCTTGGAAGAAAAGAAAAGAAATGGGTAAGGGAATGCGAGGAATTGAGCACTATGAGATTTGGTTCATTTTGTTATGAGCTTAGATGAGAAGTTTTTGCTTCTCGTCTTCCACAAAACCCTACTTCTAAACATTTTAATAAAGATATTTTATTTAAATGTCTATGTTACTCTTGCTTCTGACAACTTCACGTAAAGGGCAACTAATGGCTGGGGGTTCGGGTATGTTTTTAAAGTTTGGAAGTTTTGATGATACTTTTTTAAATATAAAGGGGTCGTTCATAATTTCCCTTTTTATTTTTTATTTTCTTTAAATAAAGTTCCCATCAAGATTATCGTAATTAACGGAAACCTCGGCGAAAGGACAGTCTGATATTGTTTTCCAATTTCCATGGTGTTCCCAGCCGTCTCTTATCTCATTCTCGCATAACCTCCCAACAGTCAACTCTCAACCCAACGTAGCAAAGTCTTCAGCCTTCTTCTTCACCACCAAACAGTTCTTAGTAGACGTTGGCCTGATGTTGCTATCTTAAAGTCACCTGCTTCATTTGCTTAGGACGGCTGTGCGGGGCGATTGGATGCAGTAGTAAGTATCAACCCTGGCTGGCTCTGAGTTTCTTTTACCTCTTCTCTTCCTTGTCGCAATTGGTCCAGTGTAAAATTTATCAACTTTTATTTGTCCTGGGGCACCATTGCTCAACACTCTTAACTCCACAACATTCCACATTATAGGCTCGATCGATCCCAACTCTGAAATGTGTGGTATATTCTCTTTCTTCTTCTTCAAGTTCAACGATTTTGTTAAGTTTTATACTTATACTGCCCAAACTTTATGGTAAACTACGGTTGAATGCCTGTTTGACTTGTCAAATACGCAGAAGCGGAATTGGAAGGTCCTGGCACAAGTTTATGGCTAGCTTCCAACCCAAGCAAGAGATGGGGTGAGCTCTTCTTCCTGTGTTACACACCGTTTTGGCTCACTCTTTGTTTCGGAATTATTGTCCCCTACAAGCTTTACGAGGTAAATGGTGTTTGAAGTAATTTACTATTTCACGCCCTTTAAGTGATTTGCACTTTCATATTTTGTACAAGTGGAAGAAATTACTCGTTATGGCAAGATGGGAGATTTTAGTATTCTTATTTTTATTTGTCAAGTCTAAACAATAGTTTTCTTTAAAAAAAAAAATAAAAAATAAAATCTTGTAAAGCCTAAATAATTGTGAAAATGAGTTTAATCAAGTTTTTTGTTTGCAAATTAAGCAATTTTTTTGAATAAAAGTGATGATTTTGAAAGTATCATTATGGGAAATTTGACAGAGTTTTACGGAACTGGAGTACTTGCTTCTGGGTTTGGTTTCGGCGGTTCCTTCTTTCTTGATACCAATGCTTCTTGTTGGAAAGGTAAATTCTTGAATCATCTTATCTTTTTCCTTGCAAAATTTTGCTGGAGTTCCTTACGTGGGTTAGTTATGGCTGACCAATCTGTGTTTGTGTGTTAGTAATGTTATTTTTAAGTTACTCCAAAATTTCTGTTAACATATGAGTTTTCTTCAGACATCATGAGAGGGCTAAATTAACCATTAAGTAAACCTGCTATTCTGGGTGGAATTGTACCCGCATGGCAGTGTTTTACTTTGTCTTAATTTACCACAACTGATATCTCTCTTAAACAAGCTCTTCAGTTTCAATATTCTCTTCAGTTTTCAAGCTAATTCCAAATTTAAGGAGCAACTAGGCAACGCCCTCCGAAGGGAAAGGGAATCCATCGAAGCTTGTGGCTCAATATCTCATAAATGCTTGGGGACCTTTATAATTTTGATTGTCAAGTTGAGTGGGGCAACTCAAGTAGCTTAGCTCCTCAACTATTTATATGCTAATGTTTTATCTCTGGTGGAGTATGTTTGCAGGCTGATCGCACTTTGTCTTGGAAGGATCGTTATTGGGTCAAGGCAAGCATTTTCTTTTTGGGTAACACTTCACATGATGTGTGAAAGAAACTAGAACTTAGGGAAGTTCTTGCTCTGAGATGTAATTCCATCATTATTGCAGGCAAATCTGTGGATAATAATTTTCAGCTATGTTGGCAATTACTTTTGGACGCACTATTTCTTCACAGTTCTGGGGGCTTCTTATTCATTTCCATCGTGGAAGATGAATAATGTAAGTCACATAACATGAAATACTTATTCCAAATTCAGATTTGTATTGCCGCTTCATAGTTTTATATACCAGCTTGCTTATGTCTGTCATTTTCTGCAGGTACCACACACCACTTTCCTTCTCACGCATGTCTGCTTCCTATTTTACCATGTTGTGTCAAATTTAACAGTTCGCAGAATACAACATTCTGTTGCTGACTTGCCAGATAAAATTCAGTGGGCCATGGAGGCTGCATGGATTTTGGGACTTGCTTATTTTATAGCATACTTGGAGACATTATAAAGGTAAAATGGTGCTCTTTGCTGACCATATATTAATCTTCAATGTTGGTGTGTTAATAGTTCAGTAAGGTAAAATGGTGCAGTTTATATTTCTGATGATATGTGTTTTAGACCTTTTACTCTGTAGTGTACACTTTTGTTGTAGTCTTCTCTACTTTAGAGATGATTACACCCTTGCAATGCTATTAGATCTGACTTTAATAAAATTAACGTAATGAGCCTGTGTAATAGTTTTGTAGTCTTTTGGACCAAGCATCTACGAGTTCTTTTTAGTATTTCTCCTAAATTTTTAATTTCATTTAAGTGATGTTCAGCAGACTTCGTATGCATTTCAAGTTTAATTTCATTTAAGTGACTTTAGTGCGTCCAACCAGGACTCCCATGGTTTCTTGAGCACACCAGTCAAACTTGAAATGCATGCAAAAGACAGGAAGTTCCTAGTCAAGAAAACCTACTGTATTTTCCTTCTAGTAATGTACTAAAAGTTGTAGTATTATATCTTTTTCTGTTTAATTTCTGGATATTGAAAGAGAATGTAAATGGTTTCATAATTTTAGTTCTATCCGTAGTGATGTGGGTTGATGGAGTGTTGACGCTAAATTCATTTAGATTGGTGATTGGTGCCACAGTCCCATATGAAGTCGTCATAGTTTTTATATGAGCCTAAACTATCTACAAGAACCCCATGTTGTGAGGAGTTCTCAAAAAGTTTCGAACACATCAGCAGCACCTTTGATACAATTATGAACGACCTTCAAACCTCAAGAAATCAAAAGATCCACATTGGAGTATAACTAATAACGGTTTGATTCTGAATAAATTGCTAGAGAAATCGATATATTCCACTTTGGTATTCATACATAAAAGATGCATTCCGGAAACGTAACAGAAGGATGCTTATCCATGAAGCGTTTTGTTAAATATGTTACTCCATTTGAGCTGAATCAAGGTCAAATGCAAGGTTTGGGTGCCTCGTGCCGTCCTAAATATTAAATGCTAGCTTGTTCACTCCTGCTTTTGCGTAGCAACTATATATTACCGTTGTTATTAGTTGACTTTTAACGTCCACGAATCATGATAAGGATTATTATTATTATTATTATTATTTTCACTTGAATAAAAAATAAATAATCCACATCTACACATTAGCTATAGCTATAGTATCTAACTGTCAACATCTGATCCTGGAGCTGGAAGATGCTTTCTTCATGAACATGTTCATATTTATCAGAATATAACGATAGTGAAATAAATATACAAGAACTATCATCCAAGATGACTCAGCTTCCACCTGCAAATGAATGATTTTGTGCCATCTAAAAGGAAGTGAAAAAGGGTTAATCGTCAATGTTGCAAAGATCACATCACATCCATCTGACATGGCATTCGTTAAAGAGGGGGTAAGTGGGAACATTGTGGAATCTCTCACGTTTGGCTTTTATGTCTCTTTTACCATCATCTCCATAAAATTAAAACAATTGGTGGGTAGCAAAGCAAGCAGCTCGTGAGACAACTAACAAAATGGAAAATCCCGTGAATGAACGAATGAGGTAGCATTGCTTGGGATCAAAAGTGTACGAGAAGTCTTCGTGATGGCAACGAGTCATCACCAAGAAAAGAAGGAAAAAGGTTGGTGTTATGCGCATGTAGTCAATATCAACAGCAATTGCATGTGTAAGCGCAGAGTTAAAAAAGTCTCACGGTTCCCCAGCTGCTTTTGACCTCATGCTTTACATTCAAACTTGACCTTTTACTTTGGGAAATAAATGCTCAAGTTCAGTCTATGGCAGATGAACCAACCATTATGTTCAAACTTTGAACTTGGAATGGTATGAATTTACTGAAAAGAAGGTTTCCTTGCCCCATCCTCGAATCCAGAAGCAGAAACATTTAATGTTGTTTTGGGATGCTCAAGTTTGTATAATATGCATGCAATTCCTTGATTTAATTATTCTTATTACCTTTTTGTCCTATTCTCAAGGTCGCTCAAGAACTTGTCATCATCAAAAACACAAATACGCTTATGTGTAATTACTTTTACGGATCAATAGACAAGTTGTCGTCTGTTCTTTCACTTACGGTTGCGTGAAGGACAAGCATCCATACATATATAAGAACAAGAAAAGGATTGATTTATTATATCATTAGGAACGTATTATATATAATATAAGACAGCAAACTGTAACAAACAAGTTAACATACAGAGATATAAATTTTAGACACTTTTTAACTGCTAGAAAAGTACATCATCTTAAAGAAACCCAGAGACCAAAAAATCTACCAGGAGCAGCTGGAAGAGTTGTGATTGTAGTGGTTGTTTCGGAGACGAACAAATCTTCTTCTTCGGGAGTTTAAACCCCACCTTAGCTTTGACCAAACCAACTTACGAATTTTACGTGCGGATCGTAGTCTTAGCCACATGACCCTCTTCACTCTTATAAGAGATGTTTTGATTCTATCCGTCACACTCCTTTTTCTACAAAACTGGTAGCTTCTCAAGAACAGTTGTCTCTTCTCCATCATCATGTTCTGCTCCATGCACCCGAATGACTCATTGCTCCGAAATACGGGATTTGGAATCTGATTATGCATAACCAAGGCCATCATGCCTTGCCTTGCCTTGCCTTGCCTTGCCTCCACAGTCTCAGGAAACAAATAAAGAGTAGAAGAAGGGAAGGGAAGAGATTTTGGAATAACAATATTTCGTCAAAAGGTTGTGAGCGTGTATACATATATACATATAAAGAAAGGTTTATGTATGCATGCTTGGTTGGGTCTGAACTGTAGAAACACCTTCACATACCATATAATATTGGCTTGCTTTTGCTTAGTCCTTTGCGAGCAGTGCGCCGCCGCAGGTGCTGCAGTGAAGCCTCAAAAATAATAAGTGATTGCGTCCTATATAAACTTTAACACGTGGGGTCGGATATGTTTTAGATTTGGATGGACGGTCACGTGCCTTTTGTGTTTCCTATTTATCTCTTTGTCTTTATCAAGGTCTAAACCCCGAGGGCCCAGGCTCGTTAGGTTGGGACTATTGCATCACTTTCGTAATTATCTCTTTGTCTTTATGTAAGTCTAAACCCCCAGGGGCCAGGCTCGTTAGGTTAGGACTACTGCATCACTTTGGGTCCTGTTACTGTTAACTTTGGTTTTGGTTTCACTTGGGTAGTCCACATCACAAAGTGTTAGGATCCTCTCTTCTCATCGTTTTCCTTGTAATCCTATACCCAACTATGGATTTGGTATGGTATGTTAGAATATTAAATGGAAAATGATGGATAGATTCATATGATGTTTCCATCCAATTACTTGAGACTCGTAATCATGCAGTCAAACAGAGTTTTTATCCACAGGTAGAACAAAGTTTTGTAAGATTCAAGAAAACAACGCCAACTAGCGTAAGGTGACAACTTAAACTTTCTAAGAAATGCTATCCTATATCAAATCAGAGACAGGTGCAACCAACCCTTATATTAGAACATGTTCTGTCTTGCAAGTTATAACCAAAGCTTAAGTGGACCATTCGCTGCACCTTCATTTTATTTTCTATTAACTTCTGCCAGACTTTACTTATCAATGTCACCACTAAGACCTAAAATCAAATCCTAAAACATGCCTGCGACTATGTTGCCCATCAACTCGTTTTCTACCCTAATGAATGAATACAGCAGAAGTCCATTTTAACTCACTTGAAAAGGAAAGAATCTCATAATTCATATTTTGCAAGGCACATGCTCATACTCGTATTCTAGGAGTGGTTAGACGTTCGACGATCTTTTGGGGTGGGTGGCATGGCATTTGAGTCACCCTATAACATCATCTCACACGAAATCATGAATAAGATTCTTCTCATCAAAGTTCCACTGACATTTAACTCAACAAACTGTGGAAAGCAATAATACTACCACTTAAAAACCATGAAACAGTAGAAAATAGTGACCACATAAGACTTGAGAATAATTAAAGGTCAAGTTTTTCTTTTACTAGAAAATAGATACCGTTCTCCAAATATACTTAATTTATTTCAGCTTCTAGACTCATAATCTAAGACTGCTAAGCCAAGATGAACAAAATCAAGACAAATTTATCAACTTGCTGGAATACCAACTTAAAAAATGCACCCTTCTGGCTTAAACAAATTCCCCACCTCTCTTTCCTAGAAGGAAATAAAGGAAAGACAAAAATGAAAGAGAAACCAGGGTAATTTTAGTACATGTAGTGGTATGGCAAATAGTTAATAGAAGTGACAGCAGTGTACGGGTAAATCAAAATACAGAAACTATAGACAAGTTCAAATTTCAAACAAACAATGAATGAATACAGATGATTGGTAACAAGTTAATGCCACCAAATCCTGTAAGCAGCAGTAATCTTGAAATGTGCGGCTGAAAACAACAAATCAGTAAACTACTTTTTGTGATTGAAGTGGTTATTTTGCAAGTATGACATCTGAAAGCCATACCTACAATGCAGATGGCAACAGAGTTAGACAATCGTGGACAGATAGACCAAGAAGTCAATTTTTTTGTGGAACCCCTAATATCAATGAATACAATACTTGAAACCACAAGGAAGAGGACTGAGGGATTTACACTCTTAGTAATTTGACAACACTATCTGCACACAGTTAGATAAACAAGGCTTTTCCAAGCAAACATAATATCCGACACTCAAATCTTTTGTTCCCTAGCATAGACACCCTTCTTACCCGCCTTAAGTAATTCTTCAATCTTGTCACCTAGTCCCAGTTTCATTTGCTGCAGGAACTTTTGCTGGGTAACTGGACATGTCAATGTCAATAAGTGACATGTCATATGGAACGGATAAAGAATTTGATGTATCTACAAGTAATGAAGATCTCATTGCATCAGGAAGCTCAGGAACAGTGCTGAAATTTTTGGAAGTGCTTGTAGTAGAAGATGGGAGATTTGAGAGCTGAATGTCATCAGTCTTGGATCCAAACATCTGCTTGTTTCTTCTCACAGCATCCATCTCCTGACCAGTGGGCACAAAGGTGCGTGAACGGTACTTCCTTGTTCCCTCATCACCCTCACTATGGTTGTAGAGTACATAATCATGATAAGTTGGTGCAAACTGCAAAATGTAAACAATCATCAGTTCAGTTCTGCAGGTAAACCTAAAACAAAGAGGATTAAACACTAGATAAGTTGCCAGACATAATATAAAGGCCCTAGCTACCTGGTGAACAGTGTCATGGTAGAAGTCATTCAATTTTAATGCATGTGCAAGGCTTCCTGTCAAACCATGAGAGCCACCAATATTTGCTCCAGCATACTCCTTGTATGGGAATGCGTAAAGATGACCAACGGCAGCTATAAGCATCTCAACACATACCATAAAGTTTTGAAACAGAGCAGCTTCCTCTGCATTCTTTATGAATCCAGACTTTGCAGCAAGAAAAACAAGAACACCCTGAAAGAAAATGAGGAAAATAAGAGATACTGAACAATTGTACAAATTTGAACTCTTTATCAGAAAAAATAAAACTTATGACACAACACCGATCAGGTTAGGATCACATTAAAGATCCCACTATCCATCTAAAAGCATCTCCAATCAATATTAGTAGAACCAAAAGAGACTTAGCAACTCAAGTAACCAGGCAAGTTCTGAAAATTAATTGATTCACAATAACAAATGAGTAACTTGTTTAATGACCTTGAGAAAGGGCAGCCGCAAGCAAATATAAAGTTCATATAACCATTATGCTTTCTTCCTCGCCATTTCTCCTCCCCCCACCTCCCTATTAATCCTAACTCTAGAATTGGTCTCTCCTCCATTCACTTCTCTCTTCTTGAAAAAACTATAATAATTGCTTTACCTTAGTTCAAAAGACTAACCAGTCCACAAATTTCATGCTGGTAAAAAAATGGATGCACAAAGAATTATAAATTTCACCTGCCAATAGGTTAGGAAAACAACAGATTTAATGATGATGAACTTTGGAACTGGATTGAACGGTTGAAGCAGATCTCTGCACGCCATATAAAACAATGCCAAAGCATAAAGAGCTGTTGTGTACGAGATTGTATAAATGATAGTAAGATACAGATATGCTTGATTGGGACTAAAGTTTCCATCTTTATATTTCCCTTTCGCATAGAGTATGAGAGTAACAGCAACTAGGATAGGCTTTAGAATTACAAACTGCAGACAGCCTTGCTTGCACCTCCGTATAAAACGCCTGCATTAACAATAAAACATACATATTTCAGGTTTATGAAACACAGCACAATCAGAAATATAGAATTCAAAAATACGATGATGCCATAAAGAAGATAGGAGAAATTAGAAGACCTTACAAAGAAGTCTAGAAATATAAACAAGTTCTGTAGAATTTTAGAAAAGCTTAACTCATGCATTTTGCCAATAAAAAAGGTAGAGTAAACTCACCCATCAAGCGGTATGGGAGGGAAGCAACAAGTTATTAGACACCAAGATGGCTTTAAAACACGACCAGTTAAACTTAGCACAACTGCTCCAGGGCCACCGACCCATGCAAGGCACAATGACAAGAAATTATATATGACCCAAGCTTCATAACTGAAACAGTTCAAAAAACAAAATTAACAGAGAATGGTTTTTTGCAGAATAAACCATTGAAAATCATAACTTATCATCTCTTGCATAAATACTTTTGTTTATATATTTTTGATGAAGAAAGAAAGTTTTATCATATGAAAAGAAGTTTAAGGTCCCATGACCACTGGCAAAAAATGAGAAATTCAAAGAGAAAACAAGCAAATATATGCATGACCTGCAGTGTAACAATTAAAGTATACACAGCAAATGGCAACGAACTAACAGCACCAATAAATGAAATATATGAAAAAGAACCCATTAAGCTCTTGTTCTTCCCAAAGTACCATAGGTATTCATCGACCTTCTTTTTATGTAGATAAGTAACTGAACAGGATATTAAAAATATGAAAAAGAAATCCCTTTAGAGGTTTTACAAAGTAGTGAACAAGATGTCCATCAGCCTTCTAACCCTAAAATCTGTTTTTTGTCCAAAAATTCTACTCCTACCTTAGATAAAATGTCTAACTAAACAGAGCACAATCCTTTTGAGTTGCAACATTCTGCAGCTGCTTCTTTGCAAATTGAGGTATACAAGTACAGCTGCAGTCACCTTCACTCAGAAATTTTACCAACTAGTAGAAAAGCTAATTGACATGTACTGTTGAAACAACAACAATAGAAGTCCAAACAGTACATAGGCAAATCCTACCCTCATCCTCAGGATAGCAGGGATGTTGATGCTCAACGCTGCCCTGAAGCAAAAATGATAAAACCAAGTAATAGAATTGTGCACCTAACAATCTTCAAAGACACATAAAACTGACATTATTAGAGGGATCCAACAACTTGGGAGCCTACTCTTGTAGCAATTCAGCACCAGATAACTTCGAAAAAAACTTAGATTAGCTCAATCATCTGCCTTCCTCGCTCCGAATTACTAAGCAAGTTTTCTTAGATCTTTACTTCTATTTGGTTTTAGAAGTAATGCCCATAGGAAACTACAAAGATTGAAAATATTTTTAATCCATAGAATAAATGAAGCGAATGGCCAGAGTTAACCAAAATTGTCAACATAGATATAAAAAACTGATTTAACGGTTCCCACAATTGTAATTAAAGTCAAATGTAGAGATTCTTACACTTCCCGAATGGAATTGAAATATATAGCACTGTCTGGCAAAACAAGGGACAGGAAAGACATTAATGCATAGACCTGGGACAGTAGAAAAATTAAAATAGGTTAGAGAAAATAAAAATAACAGGCATCTAGAAGTTTGAGAAACTGGAAAACAAGCACTCACTGGGACCATAAAGATGATGCGAACAATGTATCTCTGATAAGTAGGCTCAGTATAATTTAAAAGGTGTCTGTAAATGTGGAAGATGGCCAAAGCAGTTGCTCCAACAGTGCATATAAAAGCGATGATGTCGTAGTAAATGGGCATCAAATCCCCCATTTTTGAAATAACTAGTGGCAGCCAAGGAAAAATTAGATGATGGGCAAAGCAATATTATATTATAAACTTGGAACAGATATGCAAAGGAGAGGCGATAAGATGATGATGCAAACCTGAAATGGAGGAGGTGTTTCAACAGAAGTATATGCTGAACCTGAACATTTGATTCGCCTTAGCCCTAGCCCTAGACCTAACCCTAACCCTAACCCTAACCCTGCAATGAAGTAAAGATTGAAGAGTAGGAAAGTGATGAATGAAGAAGGGGAATTCGCAATTAATTGGAAATGGACTATTTGAAAAAGAAGACTGACCTAATCCTAGAGAGGAATCTTAAGGAACAAGGTAGATCTGTTAAAGAGAAGAGAAGAGAAGGCGTGTGTATAGAAGGAAATGTCCGCTAAACTAATAATCAGAAAGCCGCGCTCCAGTGCTCCACTGGCAACCAATGATGACGGCTCTCTCTCTGAGTCTTCGCTGGAATACCCAAGACAATCACAATATCCGCATTCATTCAATTTCAACAATTCTTCTATTAATATATCTATTATTTTTAAAATAAAAAATAAGAAATAAGAAATAAGAAATAAGAATAAAAGACCGGGTTAACCCGTAAATGTTAAAACATATCCATCGGGATAATAGTTCAACCCGAAAACAAATATCCTACTTATAACATGTAGGATATATGTATATATATCTATATATAAAGCTCATCCAGATCGGTGAGAGGGTTAAAGCGAGGTGGAGGTGTGCAAGGCCATTCGTTTTCGAAAGAGCGTGGGTGTGTGTGTTGGTCTACCCTGCAGCCTTATCTCTCACTCTCCTTCTCCTTCACGCCGCCTTTCCCTTTTTTCTCCTTTCTCTTCCATTTTTTCACTAACTAGATATTTTTGTGGGATATAGTTGAAGAAGAAGCAGCAAAATGTCTTCTGTGCTAGGAGTAGGAGTAGGAGTCTCTTCCACCCCGGTTCTTGAAGTTTCCTGTAAAAGAACAACCGCTTCTTTGTTTCGGTCCTTGCCTTTGGTTGACAAGTCTCACTTCAATGCTTTAATAGCATCCTCCTTATCGTTACCTCTTTCTAAACCTTTGCTTCTTAAGAGCCAAGGCAGCCTTACCTTTGTTCCTTCCGCCATAGCAACCCCTAATAACGTCCTCAGCGAAGAAGCTTTCAGAGGACTCGGTCTTTCTGATGCTGATGAGGATGATTTTGACTCTGACTCTCAAGTTGCTACGGATGACGATGAACTCGCCATTTCGAAGTTGGGTTTGCCTGACCGCCTCGTCCAAACTCTTGAGAAGCGTGGCATTTCTCACCTTTTCCCCATTCAGGTTTAATTTTTAATTTTTATTAACTTTTCCTCTAGTCTCCTATTTTCTAATTTCTGAAATGTTCTGCTTATTTCAGAGAGCCGTTTTAATCCCAGCACTGCAAGGTAAAGATTTAATTGCTCGTGCAAAGACTGGGACTGGGAAGACCTTAGCCTTCGGTATTCCAATTATCAAACGCCTCACGGAAGATGCTGAACAATCACCACCTATCAGGTAATCTTATCTTTCTTCTTCCTTAGGTCTTTCTGCCCTGCTCAACTATTTGGAATAACAGCATTTGTTTCTTTTATTAGGCGCTCTGCTCGACTTCCTAGAGTTTTAGTTCTTGCGCCTACTCGTGAGTTAGCCAAGCAAGTAGAGAAAGAAATTAAAGAGTCTGCACCTTATTTGAACACGGTTTGTGTTTACGGAGGGGTTTCATATAATACACAACAAAATGCTCTTGCCCGTGGTGTTGATGTCGTTGTTGGAACTCCTGGTCGAATCATTGACCTCATCAAAAGTAACTCCCTCAAATTAGGGGAAATTCAATATCTTGTCCTTGATGAAGCTGATCAAATGCTTGCAGTTGGCTTTGAGGAGGATGTCGAAATTATTTTAGAAAATCTTCCACCTAAGCGGCAGAGCATGCTTTTCTCTGCAACTATGCCCACTTGGGTCAAGAAATTGTCTAGAAAATATTTGGACAATCCTCTCAATATTGATTTGGTACATTTCTTTTCCTCTTCTCCGTTTGTAGATGTGTTTTCTACATGTTAATGTTGAAGTGGTATATACGGGTCCTGTGATTATGTATGTGGTATGTGCAGGTTGGTGACAAAGATGAAAAGCTTGCAGAAGGGATCAAACTTTACGCTATATCAACCACTGCAACCTCAAAAAGGACCATTCTTAGTGATCTTATAACGGTAAAGCTTCCAATTCTCATTTTTCTCTTGATACATTTTTTAAATGAACAAAAAGCGGCAAAGAAGAAACAAAAAATTGCTGCTTTTTTATTTTATTTTATTGTAAGATTATGATATAGGAGAATTTTATATTATAATATATTAGATATCAGTCTAATACATGCTAAAATTGGAAACAATTTTGTTTGCATCGCAGAGCATATACAGGATAGATGATATTTTATGGTGGAGAACATGAAAAAGATCAGTTTATGTAATTCGTGTGTCAATTTTAAGAAAAAAATAATCAAATTGAAGAAAACTGTTGTTATATCAACTTGGTGTCTTATAGGTATATGCAAAGGGTGGGAAGACCATTGTATTTACACAGACAAAAAGAGATGCGGATGAAGTTTCAATGGCATTGACAAATAGTATAGCTTCTGAGGCATTGCACGGAGATATATCTCAGCACCAGAGGGAGAGAACATTAAATGGTTTCCGACAAGGAAAATTCACTGTACTTGTTGCCACTGATGTTGCATCTCGTGGGCTTGATATTCCCAATGTTGATTTAGTAAGTTCATAAACTTATAAAGTTTATTTCAATCTATATAAGTTTAAACAAATTGAGTTTTTATTTAGTGCTGTAAAATATTTTTGTAGAAACATGTAACCAATATGCATTTTATATTTACCAGCTATCATATTTGTGATTTTAGTGTATTCTTAACTTCACAATTATTTGGTGCATTTTCTTCCATTTGGTTCCCAAGATCTTTCAGCTTATGAACAGTTTTCTATTCCCTTTGTTTCCAAGGCAGTCAAGATTGTAATTTCCATATGTTGAGAGGATGTGTTTCTCTTTCCCGTTTTCTTAGGTTATCCACTATGAACTTCCAAATGATCCAGAGACTTTTGTACATCGCTCTGGTCGTACTGGACGTGCAGGTAAGGAAGGTACTGCTATTCTGATGTTTACTGGTAACCAAAGGAGAACAGTTAGATCCCTTGAGCGTGATGTTGGTTGCAAGTTTGAGTTTGTTAGTCCTCCAGCAATTGAAGAAATTTTGGAATCATCGGCCGAGCAAGTAGTTGCGACTCTTAATGGAGTTCATCCTGAGTCTGTAGAGTTTTTCACCCCTGCTGCCCAAAAATTGATTGAAGAACAAGGAACAAGTGCTCTTGCTGCTGCACTAGCACAGTTGAGTGGATTCTCACGGCCCCCTTCGTCACGTTCTCTTATCAACCATGAGCAGGTAAAGTATCAGTCTTCTTCAATTGTTAATTTTGTATGTGCAAGTATAAAATTCTATTTTAAAACTATTAATATGTTTAATTATTTTTTAAGTGAAGTTACCAGCATTTTTCTTATCTTACTTTTGGTCATTTTGTACGTAACTTTGCATGAATGACTGGTTCAATGTTTTGAGGAATGCTATCAGCTATATTCCTTGAAACCTTGTCCCATGGGCACTCCTCAGCATCAGAAGCTCAGAATGGATACATCTTCAATGAAATCCTTTGTCTACTTATTAAATTTTCTGCCAAATATATAATAAAAATATTTTTACTTGTCTTGTTAACTGTTTTTTTGTTTTTTATTTTTCCCTGCTTGCATGCTTTATTTAGTAGTTGCATTTTGGACTCTTGAATTGCAGGGATGGGTGACATTACAATTGATACGGGATTCCGGCTACTCTAGAACGTTCTTGTCCGCTAGATCTGTCACTGGGTTTCTTTCTGACATTTATCCTACAGCTGCTGATGAAGTTGGGAAAATATATATAATTGCAGATGACAAGGTTTGTATCTAGCAATATTGTTTTCATTTTGTTCTTGTGATTGCATTGTTGCTTGAGTTTGTAGAAAACTAGTCAATGATATGGTTAATTTTAGGTTCAAGGTGCAGTTTTCGACCTTCCGGAGGAGATTGCAAAGGATTTGCTGAATAAGCAAATACCACCAGGAAACATCATTTCCAAGATAACTAAGGTTTATATTCTATCTTAGTTGCTCTTTTTTTAGTATAATGCTTCTGCATGACAGACTTATGTTGCTTGAATTGGAATAATCTGATTAATGTGCAGTTTATGTTTCTGTGCACCTCTTTGCTTCATTCCCCCTTTTTTCTCTCTTGTCGCCCTTTGGTATGTCCCTGCATTCAGTTACTGACATGTGAATGTATCGTATCCTGTGTTTCTGCAGTTGCCTGCCTTGCAAGATGATGGGCCTCCAAGTGATAACTATGGCAGGTTCTCTAGCAGGGATCGGTTTTCTCGAGGAGGTTCCAGGGACCGGAGAGGGTTTAGAGCATCCCGGGGTAGGAACAGTGATGATGAGGATGGATATAGGCGTGGTAGTCGGAATTCTAGAACTGAAAACAGCTGGTCTAGGTTTTCAAAAAGCAGTGATGATTGGTTAATTGGTGGTAGAAGATCAAGCAGGCCATCCCGGGACAGGTATTTCTTTCTTCTTCTGTAATTCTTTTTGGCTCTATCTTGCATTCCTACAGGAAAATGTAAATGCAAGCAAAAAGTCATTCTATAGATGATGGAATGTTAGCTGTTCTGGCCTGTGCGTCTCTTTAGATGTCTCAGTTAACAGTAGTGATGCTTGCATTTACATTTTTGTTTATTTGGTTGAAATTCATATGTCTATTAGGCACAGTCTTTGCAAAAGACAAGGTTGAAAGGGAAAGTGGCTTTTTGATTATTTCATATAAAATGGGTTGAGGTTGAAACTGAAATTAGGTTATAAATGAAACCCATTAACACATAGTGAATAAAATAGACTACATGCTTGGTGACAGCCACCAACTTTTTTCCACTTTGCGATGACACCGTCTTTTATAATATTCTGTTCATGCATAATTGTTGTTTTCAAACATCTACACCTTGTACATGTATGTGAGTCTGAAAATGACATCCTTAGTACATGTATGTGAATCTGCAAATGACGTGTGAAAATGACTGGCAGATTTGGAGGTTCTTGTTTCAACTGCGGGAGGGCTGGGCACAGAGCATCAGAATGCCCTAACAAGCAAGACTATTAGTTTTATACAATAGAGGTTCCTGTTTCAACCGTTGGCAGTCGGGGAGGAAAGCATCATGATAATGCCTTGATAACCACTTCTGAGTCCCCCGTACCTTTTGCTTCTGGCATTCTTTGTCATTTTCTTAGCAGCCTAAGCCACGCATTAGTTTCTTTGTACTAGGTGGTGGTTTCTTCAATGATTTGTTAAGCCTATCATCAATCCTAATGGAAGATTCTAAGAAAAGTTCCCGGGAAAATTGTCAATCTAGCTCAGATTAACCAATAAGTTTAATAAACCAAAAAAATGAACAAATCTACAAATGCAAAAAGTAGAATACCAACGATGCAGTAAAATATAAGCAAAAGCCACACTCCAATCGTTGAGATTAAGCTTAATGAGCAGAAATAACCGAGGAAAAATGACTTTTAGAATTGAAATGACGAAAGCTTAAGCAAAGCAGAGCAATAAAATCGATGGTCGACGCTAAACGAGCTGAGAGAGAAATGTCTTTGAGCTATTTTCCAGGTCTTCAAAAGAGAGTAAATCCATTAATTTCCGGGTTTTGGAAAAAATCGGAGAGAGAGTAAATCCACTAATTTCCGGGTTTTGGAAAAAATCGGAGAGAGAGTAGCTCTGCTTCGATTCTTTTTGCGATAGAAATATATGAGAATGGAGGAAAAGAGAGCGAAAGTTTTATCTGGTCAAGTTAGAGAACTACTTTGACTTCTAATAAAATTTCAATTTATTTTGATTTTCTAATAACTACTCATTATTTTATTTTCTACTTAAATTCAGTTTAAAGACATGACCTATACTGAAAATGCAGGGACACAGAGTGCTCATTTGTGCCGCACTAGCAATTCAGTTCATTGTTGATTCTATTTAATCTGGAGTAGTATAAATCACAAAAATGATTTTAAGTTCTTTTTCTTCTATATAAAACTGCACTTTAAATTAATTTCATTTCCATGTCTTCAATTTCTTTTTTGTAATTATTTTTACTTTAACCAATGATTCTCCTTTATCTATATTAAACTGATGGGAGCAAACAACTTATTTCGAAGCGATAATGATAATCAAGCAGATTTGCACTTGATTGTACAGTCCTTTCAGAGCTTTTCCGTGATTAAGAACAACATATTTGGTGATTGGGTAAAACGGAAAAAAAACGAACTAAAACAGTCAAACAAAAACTGATTAACAAACATAAAACAATACTATTTCAGTTTCTGAATAACAGAAACTGATTACGAAACCAAAACAAGCATGAGACTTCAAACCACAGCACAGTAAAAGAAGACTATCAGCACAATTTCTTCGATTGTTATTCGGATCAGGGACTCCATAGCATGAGCTTTTGGCAGCTGCCCGTCGTCTCCATATTTAGGTAGTTGCTCCACCGGTTGTGCTTCCAGCATTGCTTCATTCGTTAACGTAACCCTTTTTAATTACAAGATTTGTGATTTGCTATTTAATTGAGATTTGAATTGTTGCGGTAATTTCTGTTTTAATTGTTTGTGATTTTTTTGGGGTTGTTCTGTTAGCTTTTGGACTATTTTCATTAAGCATTAATGAGGTGGT
>JANKKB010028878.1:530-17537 GCA_026225775.1 Bursera palmeri | reverse complement strand
ATTAATAGCACTTAAAGTGTAAAAACAATGATTTAAACTCTTAATAAACATACACTTTTAAGTGCTAATCAACACACATACACAGTATACAGGAACTTTGGTTTTAATTGCTTAAATGGCCTACAGGGAAGAAAAATTACAAAAAAAATTTTAAGGGATGCTTAAAATTTTTATTTTCGGTTATTGAAGCTAAGTATATAGGGTTTCATTCATGTTTATTTTTTGGACTTCTGGAAGTCACTTTTAAGATTTAATCAACTGTTACACCTAATCTGTATATATATTTTCACATTAGTGAGTTATAGTTGTTTTCTTTTGACATTTAGCTATAAATAAGGGTGCAGTAGAACTTGTATAATTACAAGTACTTTTGTATTTACAATGGCCATGACATTGTTGACTCCCGTATGTTGTATCACTAAGTTAAGTATCTATGGATATAAATCAACATGGAGGTCTAGGCAGCGTGCCTCTGCTGCAGCGCAGTCATTCATAAAGTTGCCACTGCAACACATTGTTGTTCTATGCTACGGCGCTGTTGTTCCAGAACGTTGGCACCACGGCGTGATATGGTACCATTCAGACAAACCTATAGATTTATAGTTCAGAGACTTCGCACTGTGACATGGATCAAATGGCGTAGCGGCGTCAATCCGACACCTGGTAAAAGATGTCTTTTTTGCCTGACCTAACCTTTCCTTATAAATAGGTCATGTTCATTTGTTTGTAAAATATAGAAAATGAGACAGAAAAGGGAGAGGAGAAAAAGAGAGAAAAAGGGAAGACCTTTGGTAGAGAGAGAGCTTTTCTAGAAAGAGGAAAGGGAAGAAGCATAGAGGGAGGAGTAAGTGTATATCTCTTTAATCTTGTAACTCAGATTCTTCATAGTGAATGGCTAGAATTAACAACTGGATGTAGGATTGTTTTTATCCAAATCAGTGTAACTCTCATGTCTCTTTATTTGCTCTTACTGTTCCATTGGTTGCTATAGTCACTTTTCTGTGATTTTCTCTTCTAGTTCTGTATTTACTATTTGTGTTTGCTGGAGGTTCCCGGTTCTTTGCGCATCAGACTTTTTTTTGAGTTATCGCTAAGCAAAGCTGGAAGACATTGCCTGGTGTGATAACAACATAGAAAAAAAATTGTTTTTTGCATCAAGCTTTCGCCACAGGGCTCATTTGCTCCCTAAACCGTGGTCTTTCGAGACTAATGCTGCACCCTGCTTGATAAGCAGGATGTTCCCTGTTCTAAAGGTAATTTTAGGAAGCTCAAAAAAATTTCATTGTTGTAAGTGAGCAAAATTTTGATTGATGTATCTTAATTAGTTATTTTTTAAATAATTTATTTGGATCTCTTTTAATGTGAAGCTGTGGATTTATATAGCTTTGGGAGCTAACTATTGATCTTTATTTCTTGAGTAATGATACACATAAAACCAATTTTTACACTCTATCTCATACAAGCAAGCTGTGGATATATGATTATCACACCACTTATTAACTATTGACCTTTATTTCTTGAGTAATGATACTTTGTTTGTGTTTAAGTTTTTACCTATTCAAAGATGTCATGGAACATCAGGTTGAACGAGATAGTTTGTACAAGATCGTTGTATGTGAAGCCTTCTTACTTTTTAGTATGATATCTTTGTATCATGTTTTCAGTTTCATTATATGGCAAGGCATCTAATAAATTTTAGAACATAATAAATTTTTGATTACTTTTTTTTATAATCAGCTTCAGCAGCAGAAGACAAACTGCGGCATCAAGATAGCGTACAACCCAAGGCATCTCAAGAAGTGGAGGCAAATGACGCAGAGCCTGAAAGGCAGGAAACCTCATCTGCCGATTGCATTCGACACGAAACTTCTGGAGAAGTCTCCCGACTAACGGATGGGACTGGATCCCAAGGTGTTACAATTTCAGATGAGGGAATCAGAAACCAAGTAGAGTCTGTTAAGCGGCTTTTCCGGGAGTGTAATGAAAAGTATGGCATTCCACAGCTTGAGAGGCTCTACACACGTATAATGAAAGGTATTTTTGAAGATGATCCCAAGCCTTCAATTTTAAGGTTTTTGACGAAGTTCGCTGAGGATGATGCAAATTTCTGAACTACCAAATGCCTTTCCCCCTCCCCCCAAAAAAAATAATAATAATAAATAATAAATAAAAAGGAATTTTTTTATTCAGTGAAAGTAAATTCTCTGCTTTTTTTTTCTTATTGTTTTATTATTTTATCCACTTGCTCCCACACCTTTCTAAATATTAGAGGTGTAAAATAGGTCGAGGCAGCCAATTTATTAGAGCTTAGATGAAAATTGTCATTTTGTGCTGAGATCTGAAACGACATTTAAAGCTCTTAGTCTTGAGCAAGGTCAGGCATGGCAGGTTTATTTCATGGAAACTGATAATAAAAATAATAATTCTCAGCAAATATATGAACCCTAATTTCTATATTTTTGTAGTTTTGTAAGTAACATTTAAAAGTTAGAATCTTACCTATGAATTGAGAGATGAAGAACCAGAAGTTTATGTAACATAAGAGTGTTCCGTCTTCAGTCTCATATTGTTATAAAACTAAAAAAAGTTTTTGACAAATTGATCATCCATTTTTTTTTAAAAAATTAAACATTATAATTCAATGTTTGAAGGGTGTTGGATAATGTTTGATGTGTGTCAGACAATATTTGAAACTGTATGATAGTGTTTCATGTCAAAGAATGAGCGTGAAACATAACTTGGGACAAAATTTTAAAATGTCCTGCATAATAAGTATAATTCAACCATAAAATTATGTAATTAGCTTCATCATTGATATAATTTTTCTTGAGATTTTAATTTATAAAACTTTATATATTTGATTAATTTAGGATTCATGTTAGGTTAGGAAAAGGAATATTTATCCTTAGAGACCAAACTTTCAATTTTAGGTTGCCAAAAATCAATGTCAGAACATAACATTACTGGACAGCACGCGTATAGAGTGATGTACAATAGCTAAGAATTTCATTTCTTAGCCATGTTTGCTTTCGACTTCCTACTCCAACCTTAATGAACATATCTAGGCCTCTAGCTCTTTAAAATTTAACGTTTGAAACAATTCCTTTAGAAACTTCTGTTGTTTATCTATGACGTCCATCATTCCAAATTGACAATATGTTCAAAGCATACAAAGAATAAGGTTCACGTATTAAAAAATAGTTATCTCAACATCAGACTAAGAATAGTCCCATCATTGATACGTTTGATCATTCAAAACTTGTTTCATACGTTTGTAACACATATGTTGACGATTTGATAATACCCCCGCATGCGGCTCACGTCAATCGAGGTGGTTCAAACCAGCAGTCAGTCGCAAATCCTGTGTTGTATGTTGAAATATTCCCGTCCAAGAGTGGAAAGAAAACTTTGAATTCTCATCTGGACATTTGCAATAGTGTAAAGTTAAATTGATGATCAACCAAACAACTTATTTTCTAAATATACTTTTTTCCTATTCACACGCTTTATTTCTACTCCTTGACTCCAACCACAAAACATAAATTGAATTGATTTTCCATATAAATTGGTGTAAGAAAATTTTGTAAAGTAATTTAATAGTTTAATTTCATGTGAAATTAAATTAACGTTCTTTGTCCCATAGTTGTGATAAGATACTTGTTCTAGACCCTTTTCGATGATAATTAAGAGTTTATTAGTAGTATTTTTCTTATGTCAAATACGCGAATAATAGTACTTTATATTTTAAGTGTTAATGGGAGTTTTTCGTTTCAAATAATGTTTTTATGTTGTATATTACCATATTATTTATCACATTATTTCATCATTTATAAATTAAGTTCATAAAAAAGAGACTATTTGAAAAATATAATGTCATTTATTCAAATATATAATATATGTATACTTTTTAAAATTATTTCTAACAAATTTACACCATCAAAGTTACCAAATTTATTATGAAACAGTAAAATTATCATTTCACTTTTGTATGAAATATATGCAAAAAAAATCCTACAAAGCACACAAAATAATCCTATAAAATATAAAGAAATATCCCAAATACACTACTTTTTTTTTTGCATTAAAATTAATTTCATTAATCAATAACGAAAGTTGGGGACTCAAAGACGATCAGATACCATGCTAGTCTCAACCATAAACGATGCCGACCAAGGATCAACGGATTATAAATTGAATTTGTTTTAGTGACATGTAAATGGGTTTTTTTTTTTCTCTCTCTATAAATATTATAATAATTTAAAAAATTAGTTTAAATGTTACAAAATATAATAGTTTAAGTATAAAAATAATTTGCTAACATTAATAATTTGATTTATCGATAAGAGAGATTTGAAAGCTAATTATTGTTTCCTCGAACTATAAGAAAGTCAATTATCAGCTCGCCAAAACTGTGTATAAAGCAAATCCATTTTCAAAAGCCACGTGCAGTTGATGGGCGTCTAAGTGATTGCCGATCATGAGTGTGATTGTGAGTTAGATTTTCGTTAAGTGTTGTGTCAATAAACATCATTTTCTGATAGTGATTTGATAATAACATCTTTAATTCTTTTTTTTTTTTTAAATATTAAATTATATACTGAATTGTCTCCTCGAAGTGACTAAAGTTAATTGCGACAATGGTAGGCAAGAAGGACAGGCAATTTATTTAGAGAAGACAAGATGATGAGTAATAAGAAGATGAAATATATAGTTTGATATAAATAATATATAGTTATAAATTTAAAGAAAGGTTACAATATTTTGGTTCAATATTATTTAGAATCAAATTTTATATTAAAAGGAATGAGAAAATATATATGTTAATGAATGCCAAAATATTTTTCAAAATTTTCTAATAGATTTAAAGTATTTTATTTAAACGATGCTTTTAAAAGTAAATTAGTGAAAAATTTTAAAAGAGAGTAGTAAAAATCTTGATTAAGAAAAGTAATTAGGAAGTATATATATGACTGATTTTAATGATTAATTGAAAAAAATTAATATTATCTAGTCAAATTCAACTATAAAAGACGAAATGCCTTTTAAATAAGTTGCTAGAAAACTTAAAAAAGTGAAATTATTAAATTGACAAGCACTATTCTACAGACCTGCCAAGCTCTACATATTTGTCGTGTGCTTGTCAATAATATTAAGTTATTGAGCAATAAAGAAAAAATTATTAGAAAAAATATTTTTATCTAACCGTGGAATGTCTAGATAGGTTATTACTATTATTTGATCTCTTATAACTGAATTTAATCAGGTTATTGAAAAAGTCTAGATAGTTTATTACTAATATTTTATCTCTTATAATTGAACTTAATTAGGCTATGTAAAAAGCCTGGATAGGTTATTACTAATATTTTATCTCTTATGATTGAACTTGATTAGGTTATTAAAAAAGTTAAGTGCCTCACTTTAGAAAAAAAAATTTATGAGAAAACTCTTTTAACTTTTTTATTTTCTCAAATTTCTCTATATTTTAGTATATATAAATATTTGATCAACAAAAGCACATCTAGCTATATAAACGCCAACATGGTATATTTTCATCGATGATCAATATATATACAAGTTTGACACCTAGTAAATATGCTCGTAAACCTAAACTTGTTAAAATATATTGAATGGTTAAAGGAAATGTTTTTTAGTATTAAAGAAGAGGGATAATTACACCTAGAGAAAGAGGTTAGGTTTTGACTTTGGAGGTGGCGACATAGAACAAGTTGCCAATTCGGTTCAGTGAATATGATTTAGTATACTGATGTAATTGATGTTAATTTGCTTTTAAGGTAATGATTTTCAAAAATATCTTTTAGCTCTTTTAAGGGAATGATTTTAAAAACTTTGAAAAATTAATTAACCTTTTGGTTGTATAGTCAATTCATTTGATAGAATGCTTTTGCTTTTAGGTAATTGTAATAGTGAAACAACAAACATTAATTTCATGATTATTACAACTTTTTCATGCTTTTGCTTTTATACCTTGATATTGTAACAGGCTCACCATAAGAGTGATAATACATTTCCCAATTTATTAATATTCTATAATTGTTAAATCCCATATGATAGGGAATAAACTAAAAAATGTAAAACGTTATATGAGTTGAGATATAAAATTTTGATAAAAACTTAATTCATTACAATAATGCTATTATTATATTGATTCAATACATGCATGCTAAAATAATAACTATAATTATTATTGTTGAAAACTTTATAAGAGAAAATAGATATTCAAACAAAATTTGACTTTCTATAAGTATATAGTACATCAATATTCAATAAAGGGGCCTTAACATGATATAAGACATGATGAAAATGCCTTATCCCCGTGAAAGGTGTGTTAACATACTAGAACAATCGCCTAATAGTCAATTTTTTCTTTGAGCTAGGTTTAGCAAATTAGGAATTTCTGTGAACTTGTCAAGAAAATAACATTTAACTTAAAAGTAAAAGTAAAATTAAGTTAGTATATGTGGAGTTAACCATAGTATTTAATGTTTAATAAAATCCATTCATGTGCAAAAGCCCCATGCATACTTGTACGTAAATTAAGTCTTATAAAATTTTGATACCTTAATGATAACCTCTTCACCAAAAACTTAAGTTAATAAGCCGGAATCTAACTAGAGTAATTTAACTTTTAATATAACTCAATTATATCTAAGAAATTAATATTAAGGGCTCTTGACACTTTAATGATACCTTGGTAGGAGATAATTTTTTTTATTAATAACAAAAAAAAAAATTATTTTGAAAACATAAAATCATTGACATGACATATCATATTTAATTGAGAAAAGATTAAATAAAATGTCGCTTCGACAATCTCAATCATTTAAAATACCTTAATTATGGCTAAATATTTTATATATTATTCTTGACTTCTGACAAAGATCAAAATAGTTAACAAACATTTCAAAGGTTAGTTATGTTATAATATAAATAAAGTCAAGGCAATTAATAATATAGGGATGGTTTGTCTATGCTAATCCATGTGTGAAATACTATTACAACCAATTAAATTAAAGTAGTTGCACTTGTTCAATTGGATATTCAATAACTTGAAAGACTTAATCTAGAAATGAAAAACTTCTGTAGGATGAAAAAGGATAATTTTGTTGTAAATATGGTGGATTACCACCACCTGTCACTGGCATGTGTCATTTACTTTCATGGTGGCTGAATCCTATTAGACCAATGTTTGACAACTTCTCATTTATCCTTGTAGTGACAAATTTTGATTGGCTCCTTGGGTGACAAAAACCAAAATAGCCTCTTCTACCTTTGTCGTCATGCGTGAACGAATGTATGAGAAATTGGTTTCTCCTTTCCTTCTATCAAACAGTAATTTACGTACTTAAATTATAATATATTACGAGCATAAATAGCTCTATGTAGGATACTTATAATATATGATCAGCATAAATAGCTCTATGTAGGATATTATATATATGCTATTACCTAATTAACTACTTTTATAAATATATTATGTGGTTATCACTTTATTAGACCTTTCGTAATAGAAAACAAAATTAGTTAATTATTTTCTAGTTATTGTTTCTTTGTTTTATAGGGAAAAAATTCTTTAAGACAAATGACGTTTGGGAAAAAATATGTGATAGATGTTAAACTTAGTTTAGGTCAGTGGGTTGTTATTTCTGTAGTTATATACATGTCAAAGAAAGTTTTATAAAAAAGATTATAAATCTAAGGAGACTCATTTTTAAGTAAACTTTGTCCTTACCAGCCTTTCGTGAAAACTTTTTCAGTGTATTTAATTATACCGACACCTACTACTATTCTAGGCTATTATTCATTTTGAAATATCTAAAAATGTCAAATCTAGCATGTCTCCAGTTTACTGCATTTGATGGAAGAGAAGACGTATATTTATCTTGGATCAGAAGTGCAAAGAGTCATTTACGTGTAATTAACCTTGAAGACACTATTCAGAAAGAAAACCAGACTTTCTTACAAGATAAAGCAAAGGCTATAAATTTCTTTCTCTACTATTTGATCGAGAATCTACAAGCTAAATATTTCATAGAAAAAGACCCATTAATTTTGCGGAAGAGCTTGAAAGAAGAATTTTTCATTAGATAAATGTTTTACTTCCACAAGCTCAACTAGACTAGATCAACCTCATATTTCAAGACTTCAAGATTGTTGCATATTATAACTTGACACTATTTAAGATTACTTTATAACTGAAGTTTTGCGGTCATGAAGTGACTCAGAAGAACATGATCAACAAAACCTTGTTAACGTTTCACTTATTAAATATCAAAAGTACTCAGAGCTGATCATATATCTCCTAGTTCCTAAGAAGAATAATGAATTTTTGTTGAAGAATAATGAATTTTTGTTACAGAATCATCAATCTCGTCCACCCAGTCCATTACCAATTCGAGAGATAAATACTAATACTTACAAGAATAATGATTGCAATTAAGAACGTGGATGTGGACAAGGATGTAGGAATCACTCAAGAGGTAGTCATAGTTCTTCTAACCATTTGAATGATAAGGATGACCAATAGAAGAGTGGATGAAAAAGATCGGCTAATGAAGACATATGTTTTAGATGTGTTATTGAAAGACTACTGGACAAAGAATTGTTGAACATCTCAACATTTAGTGGACCTTTACAGCAGTCAAAAGAAACAAATGGAAGGAAGTTGAAACAATTTTTTTTTTTTGAAGATTCAAATAAAATGAACATCACTTATCTTGATTTTATAGACTTTCTCCAAAAATTGAAGCATTGAATATATGGAAGTTCTTATAATTTTTGTTTGTACATTTAAATTATTGTTTATATTTGTTTTATTATCTTTTATACTATTTTATATGTATATAATGCACCAACTAAACATTTGTTGATTCCATTGGTCAACGTAAAAGATGTAAATAAACTCATCTGATTATCTTGTAGAGTAGCATATTTTTTCATTATACAGGGAATTTGAGTTCTACCTTCTCTCAAAGTTAATGTTAGCCCTCGAGCAAAATCTTTTTGCTGCCCATGGAGAGGTACCATACTTTTTGTCCTAATAGAGATAGAAAAAAGCCAAAGCTTTTGAGAAAGACAATATCCTTGATGAGATTTAGGGCAAGAGATAATTTGTTTTCAATGACATGACTAACCTAACTGGAAAAAATATAATTTTGGTTGAGTTAGCTTTTATAGAAATATAAGAACTCATGATAGCTTGACTTGTGTTATAGAGTTTCCTTCTTGATAAATACCTACAGTAAATGAGATTACATTAATTTTTTCACTCTTGGAAAATTGGACATGCATTTACTGATTTTATGATTACATACTAATATTGTATATCATATTTTGATCTTTACAAGAAAATCTTTGGTAAATCAAGTGTAATAAATTCTTGCCACCATCAGGAGAAGTATTTATTAAAGAAACATTATCAAGGGGAATATTTTCGGACATATGTGTACTGCACTCTTTTTCCCCCAGACCAAGTTTTGTCCCATTAGATTTTTTTGATGAGGTTTTTAATAAGACAATATTAAGTAAGTTCAAAATCACTATATAATTTACTGTATTTCTTTACTTCGGTTTTTATCCCATTGAATTTTTGTCTAGTAAAGCTAAATGTAATTATTTTTAAATGTTGAAATTCAACTAGGAGTGTTGTAATATAATGGATTACCATCCCTTGTCAGCAGCATGTGTCATTAACTTTCATGGTTGCTGAATCCTATTGGCCCAATGTTTGGCAACTTCTCACTTGTCCTTGAAATGGAAAATTTAGATTGGCTGCCTTTACCTTCGTAATTGTGTGTGAACAAATGTATGAGTTGGCCCAATGTTTGTCAACTTCTCACTTGTCCTTGAAATGGAAAATTTATATTGGCTGCCGCTACCTTCGTAATTGTGTGTGAACAAATGTATGAGAAATTGATTTCTCCTTTCCTTCTATCTCGTTCTCTCTCCCACTTCCCATTTCTTCGCTTATATATACTCCTCACGCTGGCTCACTTCCTTACCTTACATATTCAACTCGTGATCTGTTTATACTTGCAATATTTATTTTGTAACACTAATTTACTTACTTATATTATAATAATTTTCACATAAGTTTTCAACAGTACACATTCATTCATGAATATCTAAACATAATTCATATGCAATTATACATATATTTTCACTATTTCTCGTTACAGAGAAAGTTCTTGGAATCAACTATGATTGTTTTTTTTTTAAAATAATAATTAAAAAGATTGAGATTGTATATTGGGTGAGAATAATTGAATGCAACTAATTACACTTATTTATTTTTAAAGATATGGATTTTTGCATATAAGAAGCACCCATTTAATATAGAAATGTGTTTTGAGTAGTGCACATGATGTACTTTTACTTTTTTCCTTTAATTCTTTTATCAATGCATACAAATGTATCCAAACACAATCTTTCTCTGTAATCAGAAATTGATTTGAATATAAAAACTTCTACATGTATTTTATGTCTTATATATTAATAAAAAAAATTTCCACAAGATTTTTTACCGTCAATTTGTTTCCGGTTGTCTCATGACAACTCCTAGCCACCACCATTATCTCCTTAAATTTTACATCAAAGAACATTTGCATCACCATCACGTGATTATAACCATCATGAAAACCATGTCATCACCATTACATCACTACTACCATCATCATTAATACTAGACACTTCTAGGAGATAGATTAAGCAAATCATCATCTCCGATGTTCGATAGTTGCATAAATGTCTGTAATTTAGACAACCATTAGACAAAAAATACCATAAAAGTATTATGGATATACAAAATATCCATAATGCCTTAACAGAAATTTTTTTTCTAATAACATTCTACATTAAAGTGTTCATATTATTATTCGAATAACGGAGGTGACATTATTATTTAATTAGCCTATCTTGCGTGGATATCTCGGTTTCTTTCCCTCATTACTATCACCATCACGCTATTGTACGGCCATTACTTTGTTGATTATTTTGTTATTGTTGTTGATATTGTTATATGTAGCATGAAAAATACAATAAACAATAATAATGCTCATAAACATAATCGAAGACTTATATGGATTATATATGGTACTAATATTTCCCAAATGCTGGAGTGGTTCTAGAAAATGAACAGATATTGTACTCGATTATGAAGAAAATGTAACTATACTCTCTCAAGTTCGATGTATTTGGACTGTTGAATAATACATTTTTTTAACCAGATAGTCACAGGCTAAACTCAGAAGAAATTAACTTTTTTTAATTTCTATGGAAATCGATACAAAATCAATATAATTTCTAATTGAATTAACCTTTTTTCAAAGTATTCAAAATGCAATACTTTTCTACATCTGACTGGTCCTCTCACTCTCTCATGCACATGCAAATAAATTGCTTTCACTTTCTTCTATATATATGAAGAAAGCGTGTAGAATCATGTTATCTTTCAGATTGTAAAAACTATCTTTGTGTTAGCCATCAATAATACTCGTTTCTCTCTTGTTATGTTTGGCCACTTAGGAGATCGAGCGATGATTGAGCCAATTGGGTTCAGGTTCAATCCCACCGATGAGGAGCTTATTGAAATACTAGAAAGGAAAGCTTCTGGACAAGCAATGCCTCTCCATTTCAGTTTCATTCTTGAAAGAAACGTATATGAAAGTGAACCAGAAGATCTCCAATGTGTGTTAATCTTTTTTTTCCCCCTCTTAATCATCGTTTGCTAAATCTTTTTTTCTATCATTTCTCAATTTGTCTCAGCTAAACAAAAATTCTGGCTCCGTCACTGAAATGTCTATGATCATTAGTTGTCGTTTATTTTTTATGCTGCTAACTTTAATTTATGGGTGATTGTAGGGGACCAAACTGTGGCTGTTCATAACAATGAGAGATATTGTTACTATGTGAAAGAGAATGATTCTCGGGAAGTAACAGGCCGTGGATGGTGGAAAGCTACAAGCCGAGTTCAGAAAATTTGTGCCAACAACGAAGCTGTGGTGGGGTACAAGAGGCCACTAACGTTTCACAGGTTTGGAGATAATGAAAGAAAGCGTGACAAAGCCATCAAGACTAATTGGATTATGCATGAGTATAGCCTCGAATCTTACCCAACGGTTTGTGCCCTTCCATGATCATTTTGGTCTGTTTAATTCATTTTCTTGGTGTTTGTAGAGTTCAGTTGATAAGATCTTTCAATTTTATCCAATAATGAATGAAGTGGCTTTATAAGGATCCAATAATCACATCTCATATTGGGCTTGGAACTGATCTGATTTGAGTTTGGGGCTGCTGTAAACAGTTGAACATAAATATTTAATATCAATATTCACTTAAAACCTATCCAATCAAGAAGTTTTTTTGGGTTTTGGATTTCGTGCATGCATTGAAAACTTCTGCTTGATAGGCAACCGTCCAACACCTGAAGCATATCTATTTAGTTGAGAAAATCCAAATTTTAATCTTAAACGTGATATGGTAAGTCTAATCTAAACCTCGTGATTTAAATTTTTGGTCAGATATAAACCTTTCTTATTATTAGTATGGACGGATCTACATAGGACCTAGAGGCATAATTGTCTCTCATGAAATTCAAAATTTTCATAATAAGTAACATAAAATATCCCTATGTGTTCACTATTTTACAAAATTACAAAATATTTTAAAAATATTAAATTTTACGAGTATTTTAGAGTTTATTTTTATTGAAAGTTTAAATTTTAATTATCATTGTTTGAATTCGGATTCCCTATGCTAAATTTCTTGGCTACGTCCCTGATTGTTAGCTATTTATGGTATCTTGTTCTAAGTTCCCTTTTTTAATTCTTCATTTGAGAAATTTCTTAATTGTTCTGATCTGATAGTAATAATCAAGATGGAATGAGAAGTAAACTCTCTCAAAGTTTTACAGTAAATTAATTGAACTTATAACTTCTGATATTATTTTGTTATAATTATTATTATTTTTCAGGAATGGAGACTTTGTAAGATCAAATATAAGAAAAAATCAAGTGTACAAGGAAAGTTCAAGAAAGTTAATAACAGTTCTACAGAGGCCAGGTGCTCAATAATGGGCAAGCGTGCCATGCAGCCTGCTGGTTGTGTGGGTACTGAAGATGATGAACAGCAGCAACAATTACATCCTTCACAGCAACCTGACAAAATGATGAACAGACCATCACCTGTTCATCATTTTAAACAACAAAACATTCAATTGGAAGTCCTGACGGTTGAGCAACAGCAACAGCAGTCATACGCGCCATATGATCCAATCTTAACTCAAATTATGAGTTCATCAAATGATGACTTGAGCTTTGATAATATTGCTGCTGATCAGTTCGAGCTACCAGATTCATCAGATGAACTATTAGATCACCTTGGCCTTTGGTCCTGGTGAATTTAAGAGAGTTTGAAAAATGTACAAAACTAAGGATGATTTAAAAAATGACTATGTGAAAAAAAAAATAGATTCATGAGCACAACCCGGTAATTAGATAGCTAAAGAAGTGTTTTTCGCTGTCTAACACTAGTGTTTGATAGCTGGACATGTGTTTAGACAACTCTGACTGTCCAAAAACACCTATCTAATTGTCGAATTGTGATAATGATATCTAAATTTTTAAAAACATAATCATTTTTTGAATATTCTCTCTAATTTTTATTATTTTTAAAATTACCCCTAAATTTAACTACTATATAGTTAGAATTGCTTATGTTAATTTCCCTTTCTGACCATCCATGTAAATACTGAGTACTGTCAATAAACCAAGCTGTAGTGATATCTCAAAATAGTGATATATAAAGCTTAGGCTCTTATATCTTGCCTTATTATTATCATTTGAACATAGTTTTAATATATGTTATGAGAATAGAGAAAGTTTACGTATATTCATTGCACCATATCTACATGTTGATATAGTATATCCAATTATTAAGAGAGTGAAATCCACATGGTAACCCATGAATATTGATTAGATGTGTAGCATCAATGCAATAGATGTGCCTTAGACTTTTTCTTAAAAATACATGTAAACCCCTCAAAGATTGTGTAATACCGTTTGAAGACTCAATTCAATTATTGAAAATTCATCACAAAAATAACTTATTAATTAAAAAATCACTTAATGTAAAACCTAATAATTTTTATAATAAAACTACACAATTTTCAAGGTATCAACATGTGTATGGAAAACATATATTATGATTATTTATTATTTCATTTTTTTGAACGACATTATATATATAGGTTCAGGCTATTGTAAATTAAATTTTTTACACTATTTGATAACAATTCATTTGTTCTAATCTAATTGTGAAAAGTACTGTTAAGTTGGTAAGGAAAAAAATTACCTTTTAATTTCTCTCTCTCACATATGAATTGTAGTAAATCAAATATTATGAAAAAAAATGTATCAAATTAAATTTAAAAAAAAAATTATAATAACCTAACCTCAATATATATATATATATATATTTGGAGAATAGAAAGGGTATTGTGATAAAAGAAAAATTATCCACAAAGAGCCGTTGATCTTAATCATGTTGTTGCTGCACAATCAATCGAGCAAAGTTCGATTATTTATAAGCCGAGAGAGTGACATTAATGTTGTTCCTTTAATATGTATGCAGTACTCCAGTGCTCATGTTTTTAATTAAGAGATCAAAAGATCAAACCTAAAAAGTGCATAAATAATAAATTTTAATTAGATTAATATATAAAAAACGTGATAGAATCTTTAAATTTTATCTAGAAGATAGAAAAAAAAATGTATAAAAGGTTAAGTCTAAGATACACACATATGTGTACATACATGCACACTCTAAGAACAGTAAAAAACTTGGTGGGCCTTGGATAAAGTGTTGACAAATAGAGAATTGATTCCGCCCATTAACTGTAGATTTTGTGGACTTTTCAATAGTAATAAGCCTTAGTTCACATAAATTTTCTATGTATTTGTTTTCTTCTGCTCTTTCCTATGTTTTCATTCATTTAAGTTTCTACTCTTCTGGAAAGAATTTGAAGACATACAATAGTGATCTTTTTTTGGATACTCGATCCACCACAAAAACGACGCTAAAAGAAATTAATATTAACAAAGATTATTTTAACTCTTAAATCCTAAGAATATCTTCATATACTTCAAATCTTAATAATAATTAAAATTTTAAAGACTATCATGACAAATCTAATTATGATAATATAAATTAACCAATATCATTATAAGAATCTTAAAATAAAAGATTATAATACTTTGACTTAAATTGCGTTACCTCATAAGGAAATTCAGCTATTTCGAGTTGAGAATTATACTCTATAAAAGACAACTAAAGGTTATCAAGGTCAGGCATGTACATTTTAGCAAATCACTTTGAATGAATTTACATGAACAAAATTCAATCTTTAACAAAACAATTAATTCTTAAAGATATGGAATTATTAGAAAATCTAATTAAATAATACAAAAATATAACGGCGAGAGAAATTTTAATCAATAATTGTAAAATAATCAGACTTAAGGGATTGAATGGAACATAACAAAAATTTTAAATTTGATTTGTCTTGCCTGATAAAGAACACAAATGGAAAGATCCAACACCAACTCCATATCTCATGCAACCCATGCAAGGAAAGAAACAAACTCCCATCTCTCATATAAACCATGCAAGGAAAGAAACAAGAATTCCACAAGCACCGGAGGCAATCGCACAACGGTCAAGAAAGCTTCTAGTGCACAAATCCATTATTATAGGCCTGATATATTTTTCTTCCCTAATTCTTGTATTATTTTCTTGTATAAATTTGTACTCATAGACATTGAGAAAGATCAACAAAAGCTTTTCTTCAGCAACACAAGTTCTTCATGGTATCAAAGCTATGAAACTCGTAAACCACAAATACTTGTCTTCACACTTTTACACTCAAACACTAAGACCCAAAGGAAGAACCCAAGCTTACCATCCAAGTTTTTCCATCAGTGAACAAGCCGAGCATCAATCAAACTAGGTACCAATAATTATATCCTATGGTGTTCACAAATCCTCCATCTCGCTCGTAACCTGAGCGTTCTCCATCACCTTGAAAAGGATGGTGGAAAACTTGCCACACAGCTGGAAGATGAAAATGTGAACCCTGCCTATCTCTCATGGGAAACAAATGATGGCTTACTTATCTCATGGCTTCATAGCACTATCAAAGAAGAAGCACAACCATCAATCGATTGAAGAAGCACTGCCTACACACTTTGGAGGAATTGCTACTTCCAACCACAGTTGAGAAGCAATGATTGCTCAAGAATATGCTCATGACCATAAAAAAGGGAACACGCTCTTTGGATGTTTATATCCGAGAATTCAAGTCAATCTGTAACAATCTTTCTGCCATTACGGAACCAGTTTCTGATCTTGACAAAGTTTTCCAATTCTCTTGTGGCTTAGGGCCTAAATATGAAAACTTTCTGCTTGCCATGGTAACCAAACCACCAATCCAACATTCAACCAGTTTATTCTTGCTATTTAAGGACATGAACAAACTCTTGTTGCTCAAAAGGAGGAAGAGAAAATCTATATTGAGCATACTTAAGCCTTCTTTAGTTAGCGTTGCTGTGGTCATGGCGGAAGAGGTGGTAGAGGCGATTTCAACTCTAAAGGACGTAGCTTCACACTTGCAGGACGTTACACTAATCAAAAGAATACCACTCGTTCTCCTTCATGTTGGGATTATAGCTCATTTCCTAATTCAAGTTGACTTCTAGAAGACATAGAAAAAGTAGAAAAATAGGAAAATAGAGTTGTATAATAAATAGAAGTTCAACTTCTATTAGGAATAGAAGATCCCTACATAGATCTATAAATATAGGGGTTGAGAATTATATCCAGGACTGAAAAAGAAACTAGATATAAGAGATATATTAAAGGCTTAAGTATTCAAGTTAAGCCCACACCTACAAGCTTAAGCTTTTAGGAAAGTGGCAAACTTAACATGGTATCAGA